>RPOG01001915.1:0-118127 GCA_008086565.1 Thalassoma bifasciatum
TTTTTTTTAATTCTGTGCTTTTTTTTGTCCCATTCAGCACACAGTGTTTAGTTCCTGCTATCGCCTTGGTGTAAAACAAGAAAATTGCTTTGCTTTTAAAAAAGCACCTTGCATTTTGAGGAAAAAAAACAGATGGCTTGGAAGAAAAGTCATAAGTACCTTGCTTCTTTTGTAAAACAAGACAACATCACCTAAGTACTCTAAGCATTAGCCACCACCTATGAGCTTAGCATTCATGTGCAGCTGATCAGAATAACAGTGAGCCAATAATCATGTAATTCATGCTCAGACTAACCTGTGAATGTTTTGTTTACTCACTTATTTCCGGAGTGACCAAACATGCAAATTTGGTGAGAGTGAAACGATCCCCTTGATGTCATCGAACAAGATTGAGCTTCATTACATCATGAGGTGAAGCTGGTTGCTCAGTTTGGATCAGAGCTAACTTGCAAGTTTAACCAATAGCTGGACTAAATTGACAGAAATACATCACTTTTTTTGGATGTTTACATTTACAATAAAAACAGGTAGAGTCATAGATTGAGGAAGCTGCACATAATTTCCATTGATTTGTTTCATATTTTACAAATGAATAAACCTCTGCCCCCCTGTTCAGTGATACATCACCAGAACATCTCTATGTTTATCTGTTTTTCCTGTGACAATTTTTCAACTTCCACAAGTGGGTCAAGTGAGTTGAGTACAGGGTGGGAAGTGTTGCAAATACATACCATACAGCAAATAATCTGCTCGTTTCCTGCCACCCGCTCAGCTGATGTGGACTGTGACTGACCCTCAAACCCACTAGACAACAATCTTAGGTTTAGACATATGAATATGCAACATGTAGTTCTTGTTTGAGACTGCATGAAGCTGGCAGCAGCAATAACAAACAATTACATATGCAACAAATCATATATGTACAGTAACGAATAAACATGTTTACAGCCTGGTTCAGTCAGAGTGTGTCATTTCCCTGTTGGTACACACTGTTCAGGGGGGATTTTTAAAGAGCTTGTTAATTTTATAGTTATTAAACATACGAGCTTTGCCCATATAAGGGCGTAGCTGACACTAATGACAGGCACCCTGTAGCAGTCTGCAAGGAAACTAAAGCCTTGTTTCCACCAAGTGGAACGGTTCGGTTCGTCTCAGTACGGGACGCATTTTGTGGTGTTTCCATGGACTAAAACCGGGGCGGGTCCCCAAATAAGCGACCGCTTCACTTTTCAGCACCCTTTCGTTGGGGTGCCAAGCCATACCAAACCGGCCCCAGGGGTGGGGCTATAATCACTGCAGTACGTCGATTAGTCAAAAGATCGGTAACTTCCCGTTTGACAGCGGTAATAAAGAACGACACACAACCCCGCACGCAGCCTCTCCTGAAACAAAGCTTCACTGCGTTATGGAATAAAGAGCCACATGCTGATCACAAAGTAGAAGAGCTGCTGGATGTCCTCCATTGTTGCTCTTTGTTTACAATGCTGCTTATTTCTTCTTCGTTGCATTTATTGGCGGGGTACACTGTGTAGCGCTGCAATGACGTCATGCTGTTACGTAGCTGACGCGGCTCTCGCCATCCGGCCCATCAAGCAGAGTACTGTTGGCTGTGGAAACACGCACAGGATCAGGCTTTACCGATCTGACCCGTACCAAACTGTACTGATCCGGACTGCCTGGTGGAAACGAGGCACCAGATGGCACTTGATCAATCAAGAAGGTTTATTCAAGTCATTAAATCAACTTCCACTGGATCATCCCTGCTCCAGCAGGTTGTAGCAGATATTCACGCCTTCTAATTTTGCCAGATCCTAGAGCTGTGACGAGTCACAACAAATCGAGTGGGACAGGAAGTTGACCCGGGACTACCAAAAAATGCCCAGTGACTCCAAAACAGATAATTATTACCTTGACTACAACAACAAACTACCATAATGAACACAGACAGGTCAGGAGTCAACAGGTTTGAGGTTTTACAGAGAGGAGTTGGACTGAAGATGCATCTAGTGTAGTCCCAAGGCCCATCTCATTACCCAGTCAAAACAAAGTGAGGTAGAGTCAAGATTTTCTAACACGGCACTTGGTGACAGCATTCATCCAAATCAGAAACAAATGAGGAGACTACGTCCATGTAGTATAGTGCACAGAAAATGTCACCTGAGGATGCACAAATTCACTATCAGTCCAGTGATTGAATAATCAGGTTGGAATCAGTAGTGTTACTGTGAGTGCAGTGTGCAATTGGTTTAAAAAAAATAAAAAATAAAAAAAAAGGTCTTTAAAAGTTTCCAAAGTGTCTCTGCTACTCTTCCAGCAAACGTTCTCTCATTTAAAAACCAAACCAAAGTTTCTTCACACTTAATTCTGGCTGACCTTTCCGTCCATCACCTATTTTACCTTATTCATCCAGATAATAAGCTAATTATAAGTGCACTTTGGAAAATTCGAATGAAACATGCATCTAGCAGACAGGGAAAAAAGTTCCCCCAGAGATGATTTAACTTTGTTAATTTATCTTTCATTATTTATTTCAATCCAGTTAGTCAGTAACCAAAGGAAATAATGTGTAATAAAAAAAGAAGTGTGGGATTTTCTCTTTAATGTCAAAGCATTTTCAGCTGCTCTGAGCTTACTGTATCATTACACCAAATATGCTTTGTGTTTAGACATTATCGCTACAAGAACCTTTCAGAATCCGTAAAAAAAAAAAAAGGTTTGGCGATCTTTGAGAGCATAGATTGAGATGATGATGAGAAGAAATGAGATTTAACTTTATTTTCATTACACATATACAAGTAGCCTATAGAGGTAAAAATGAGGTGCAATAAGCAGAAAGTGCAAGAGTTTATATTATATACAAAAGAATTTACAGGACTTATAGATATTATGCTATAGATGTATGAATAAACTAATCAGCTTCCATATCTAATCACCCTTGTATCATTTGCAAACTTGATAATGCTCTTGGATCCATGTACAGGTCTGCAGTTACGGGTGAAGAGGGAGTAGAGAAACGGGCCCAGCACACAGCCCTGTGGTTCACCTGTGATGATTGTGGAGCAGGTGTGTTCTGACCTAACACACTGGGATCTATTTGTCAGAAAGTCCATTATTCAGTGACAGAGGGAGGTGTCAAGATTGGTCTTTCTTGTTGCATCTTTGTGAATTTTTCACTTCTTTAACACGAAACAAACTATTCATTAACACTGTTTTATCCGTTCTTCTTTTGATTCCTCACTTTGAGGTTCATCATGTGATCACACTTGCCCCCCTGTGTCTTGGTGATGCAAGTTTAACGCTGCCACTCTCTCTTCCATCCTGCCTCTTACTTAGCTCTTCATTGTGCTGCACAATTAAAAAAGGGGCTCGATGTGATGCCCTTTTACCAACACCACTTTCCTCATTACAAGTTGAACAAAACTACTATAACGAAAAGATAAGACCCAAAACAAAGCCTCTCTCTCACTCCCTGTTCTGTGACATTCTGCTCACACCTGCAGGTTTGATTGTCTAAAAATAGATATAAGCTCCACCAACACAGTGGACTGAGCCTGTATTTGGTATCTGAATTTTGGTCACCAGCCTACGTTTGCTACTTGGCTGAGTTTCAGAAAAGATAGATCTTTCTTTCACACATTCTCCAGGACAGTCCAAAGACTTCCACTGTGAGGTTCAGATTAAGCAGGATTCATTCATACGGCACAGCAAAGTGTTTTTATCCTGTTTAAATGTGAAAACAGCTCATTTCAGTCTCAATTTTCTCCTCACAGTCAGGGTGATCAAAAAACCATTCACATTTTTTTTTCTGAGTGAGGTTACGAAACTTTTTTTGGACACCAAATATTACACTTGATCTACAAGACCCCTTACAGAGCTTTAAAATGTTCACGCAACTATTTCAGAACAACAGAAAGCCTGTGTTGAACTGGTGTCACATTCCGATACTTTTTGATCATCATCTAAAATGATTGAAACCATGGACAAATGCATGGTTTTTTTTCTTTTGTATATTAGAAAATAGCCACTCATTCATCGTCTCCAGGTGTATTCACTACAATGGGTAATAAAGACTTCTGTCTTTGCCAAACGATGGAGGCAAAATCACAACAAAGCAGAGATGTTACAGACACAATTCAGAGCCCTTGCATGTTCATCCATTGCTCATGAAAATGAATCACGCAATTATAATATTGGGGGAAAAAATTGATTAGCTTAATGCATTAGCTAGTCTATCGCCCCCTACAGAGCATAAATGGCAGTAGACCAAACCATTACAGGTGGTAACGGCAGTGTTACATCACCTTACACTGTTTTAAAGATGGCAGATGCTGTGCTGGAATCAAATGAATTTTTTGGAAAAGTATGACAATGTTGATATCAACATCTACTTTAGGTTAGGAAACACAATCTTCTTCATGTTTTTCACTGTTTATATATGTGCAAATGACCTATGGCTGAGTCCCGCCCTCAAACGCAATGGGCCAATCACAGTATGCAGAGCCATTGTCAAACCTTCAGACATTCTCTGCTTGGTAGTCCATTGAAATGATTCGCAGAAAGTTAGTTTGTGTTTTTTTATGATTTTTTTTCTAAGATCTTAAGTTTAAAAATGGTCAAACAGTGCTCATGGAGTACATGAAACTCCCACAAAAGGTATCGAGAGAGGTTGAGTGATGGGATGTATTTTTTTACCCTCTCCTAAACCACATCTCAACTGAGAAAAGTGTCCTCTTTGGATAAAGTTGTGCAATGGTTTACAACATCAACTCAATGTGAATGGAAAATAAAGACATAAAGATGACAGCATCTGTTTTAAGGCAAATCAGCATTGTATTTGAGGCAACATGTGGTCACTTTGCTGGTTTTTGGTGTTTTTGACATCGATTTGAATTCTGATAAACCAAGCAGAAAATGTGAGGAACAAGATGAAACAAGGAAATGAAAACAGATGCATTATTTGCTGAAATGAGATCAAAAAGGTCCCATCCAGTAGAAACCTTCCTTTTCCTCTCTAACTCCATTTCAGCATTACCAATATGGCCCCCACTGATAATTGGGCTTCACAACACCCTATGTCCTCCTCAATGAGATCTTATGTGACACAGTCTATGATTGCAATAGAAATCACAACCACCAATACTGTGTAGGCTGTGCTCAACTACTACACAGATCTCTGGCATCATTGCAATAACGGATGCTAATAAAAGATGCTTTGAAAGCCATGGAGGTCCTCATTCAGCACTAGTTAAAACTTTTTCTCTGCAGATGCCTCCCCAAAACAAGTATCTTAAATATTAGTGCAGTTGGCGATATGGTTTTCATTTTCTCTGCAAAATGAAATTGTTGACAGTCATTTCAGTGTGGGATTTTGGATAAGAAAGGGCTGAATTAAAAATATGTCGTTCTCATGGCCCTGCTCGAAAAAACAGTCATCTGGGCACCATAGACCCCATTGATCAGGTCTATGTACATCCTGTACTCTTGCTTTGACCTGCTAATAATAAACTTCACAATTTCTTTTTAAAATACTTGTTGGCTAAAATATTTGTTTCCATTAAATAACAGTAAATCCCCGAAGAAGATTTCAGATTTGGTCCTAAGACAGAAAAAGCAGACGTTGGTGAAATGGTCAGTGAGCTCTGATCTGAAAATGGGCTCCATATTTCTTCAGCTTTCAAACTTACAACACATGATCATGCAGTCTTATTGAGCCATTAATTCACAAATTGTCATGGAGTCTGTAACATAAAAGCCTGGGCCCCTGACCTGCCCACCTACATCTTCATCCTCAGCTTTCACTGCACCTTGAAATATCAAATGCATATTTCACATTTCTCCACTATGACCATGTAAGCAACACACTCCATCTGCAGCTCTTATTGCTTATACTAAATCACAGATGGCCGCGCAGACAAATTGGTCCGTCCAGGATGGGCCGAACTGGGTGTAAGAAATAGTCTTTCAAAGCTCCGCATACACACTCAGAATATATAGCCACATACACACACATACACACACACACAGCTCTGGTTTAAAAGCCAGTGTGAGCCAGCTGCAGATGTGCTGAGTTTTTTTTTTTCTTCTGAGCTCTAATGGAGTGTTTGCCAGTATGTTTACTGGTCTTAAACATGTCATAAACAACACTAATAGGGTCATCTCTGCATGTCTGGGGTCACTGCCAACATCAGAGAGAGCGAGTGAGCGAGGAGGAGAATCACAGCTCAGAGTGATAAAATCTTCTCCACCTCACAGCTTATGCACTTAGCGTCCTCAGTTTAAGCTACGTACGTATTGTATATCACGGATAATACTCACTCTGAGGGGGAAATGCTGGCTGTGTGTCACCTGGTAAATGTCAAAATTGACATTTATAAGGACAATTATGGGGATAGAGAAGCAGACATTTCTTACAAGTGTTGCACTGCAATAACAGCCAGGGTTAAGGTTCAGGTTGGCTGCACAGCTGAGGTTTTAGTGAATAAAAGGAGAAAGAATAAATGCATCTAATATTCACCTTCAAATGCTACAATGTGTATGAATTATAATCCATATTTCCAATTAGAGAAATAAAGTTTAGAGACAGCATTCCAGCTTTCCAGCTGTCATTAAGCTTCTTTCAATTATATCTGTGCTCATGCATGTGCTGTGTGTTTCTGCGTGTGTGTGTGTGCAGATGTGTTGCCTTCAGCTCATGCTCACACAGATCTGTACTTAGGTTCACCGGTCGCACACGCAGTGACACGGACTGAGTAATCCTGTGTAATTGTCACTAAAGTAACCCCGACTGCGGTTGCAGAGGCAGAGTAGGGTTTACTCTACCCTGCGCTACTGTCGTACGCGTGTGTGTGGTCTCTCGCTCTCCCTAACGAGGAAACTTTCTGTCCTTTTTATCAGCAAGCTGAAGAAATAAGATTGTGTGGACCTTTTTTTTCTCTCTTTTTTCATCTGTAGATAACAGAATTGCAGTGTGACAAACTCAAAAGCCCTCGCTTTCCGCCCAAGGCCACGTTAATTGCATTAATTTGCTCTGACAATTGCACAACAGGAAAGGAAAAGACAAGGGAGTGGGAGTGTGCTGGGGTCTCTGTGAGCGTGTGTGTGTGTGTGTGTGTGTGTATTTGTTACTGAACCGCTCTTGTCATTTCTCAGAGATGATTAAATTAGCAACAAGAGTTCTGTCTGGCCATAATCAATCATTACCCTCTCTCTCGTGCCACCCAATATCACCAAAACCATATTTCCTCCACTTGAGGACAAAATGTTTTGTGATTGTGTGACACACTTGTCTATAAACGTATCAGACGGGACAGTCTCTCCCTGCACTATTGAGTTTGAGTGTGTGTTTGGTGCTAAAGTGTTTATCCTCCTTGTTTTGGTAGGTTTGTGTGTTTGTGTGACCTGTAAGGAACAAAGTGCTGCAGCCTTTACAGACAGACCAGTGACGTGAATACATCTAGGCTCTGACTGACCATTTTCCTGCAAGAAATTAGACAAACGGTATCAGCACAAGACAACACATGCAGTTTTACTTTTAACACTCCACCTGGTGTCAGTTTATTGCACTACAATGTCTACCAAAGTACTCAGGGCCATTCACAAAACAATGGGTATAGGATGTAACGCGACGTAAATGTTGCGTTTGGCATCTTGTTTCCATGGGAATGGCGTTTCTGCCAACCTACAATGGAAACTTTTAAAAACAGTCTTCCTAATGGAATTTTTCTGAAATGCTGTTTCACCATTGCTAAGTAACCTGCAAGCCAGAGCTTTCAGTGGTTAAATTGATGTTACACTCCACTATGCTTGTCATTGTCTTTCAACAAAATGTACATGTAATGCACCATTTCTGCAATCAGTGAGGGAGCATTCAATATATTGGCCAAATGATAAGCTCACCTCTACTTTGGCCTCTAATCCATTGTTGTGTAAATGGCTCCTATAGTTATATTGCCATCTACAGGCCCGGCATGCACACTACAGTGTTTTTAGTCCCTCAGTGTTTCAATGTAAGCGCAATTTTTCCATAGTGTTTTAGGATTAAATGTTGTGAAACACCATGTGATACAGCTTAAACTAGAGAAGAATTTTATATTTGTTTACACTTCTACAATATTATTTTTGACCCATTCCTTGCCTCTGCCGAGTGCAGCCATAGGGAACATCACATGATTATCACGGTGATCTCTGCGCAATGAATCCAATAAATGTCTGTATATTTGTGCTTTGGATAGAAGGAGCTGGTGTTTGTCTTCCATTCTGTTCATCTGTCATGTTCTTTGTGCATCTCCTTTCAGAAGTATTAAATTTTCAGATGCAGGATGTGTGACGCGAAAATTTTCAGATGCAGGATGCGCGACGTGAAAATTTTCTGCATGGAAAGGGCCGCGTGAGAGGAAGAGGGGGTCGCTAAAATGACGTCATTTGGCTGCATGGAGCTGTGCAGACCTGGGGGACGCATCCAACATAAACCAAGCTTGGGTAGCCAGAAGACAGTCTTTGGCTTCCTTCACAAGGAGGGTAAGACGCTAAAGGTTACTGAGAAAGAAGCTGGCTCTTCACACAGGGCTTGATCCAAGAAGATGACTAGACAGAGGAGTGAAAGTAAAAAAGGGTGGGATAAAAAGAGGAAAAGGAACAACCACAGCTTGAACAGACTGATCTTAGAGTCAGGGGAAAGTTCTCTCTTCAGATAACAGTCATCAAGGAGTCAGAGTGAAGAATCACAGGCCAGTGTGACCACAAGTGAACCACAAGTGCTCAGGCATGATACACTTCTCATAATCCCTGACGTAAAACCGATGGGACCGCTCTTCTCGACAATCATTTTAAACAATGGTGGGGGTGTTAGAGGGCTGTGCTGGTCCAAAAGGACTTTACAAGAGTCAAAAAGTATTTAAAGTGATAGTCTTGTTTTCTGTGTTCTCCTTTGTGCTGACTCTGATGAGACCTGGTCTTGTAAAAAGATGCTTCATAATGACATAGGTGGGTCATACGTGTGGCAATTGAGTTGAGGTTTGGTTTATATTGGAGTGGTGTGACTGCAACTGTACTGGTCAGCAGGGGAACTGGGGGGCAATCGTGTTTGAGTGCAGCACAGTTCAAATGGCCAGTGTCACCCCAGGAACTGAGGCTGCTGGAAGTCCAGAGCAGTTTCCACAGTCAGTTGACCAGTAAGAGGAGATGACACAGAGCCCCAAACTATCACTTTGTTTTCTTAAGTCTAGAGTCAACGCAGAGATTATAGAGCACTCCATGATTCCTTCTGCGAACAAACTTTATGAAGATACTGATCATTTTCCAGCAGGACGTATCTTCTGCTCACTGTGCCAAAATTACCAAAAGTAGGCTAAATGACCATGATGTTGGCACGTTTGATTGGCCACTAAACTTATCAGACTTCAGAGAATCTACTCTGACGAGGAAGATGAGACACTAGAAAACCTTAAGTCACTTCCTTATTATTTGTAGACAGAATAATTCATAGACAGGGCTGTCGAATCCAGCAAAGATTTAAATAAAAATGAAGAAATCTGGAAAACTACCACAAAGAAAAGGTTTAAAGATACGTATTCTCTGTATCAATAATAACCGAAGGACATAATGAGAATGTACTTCTGCCCTCTTTGATATAATAAGCACGAATGAGGAACACCGTATGTCCAGTAGGGTCCTTGTCTCCGTGCATTTGCCACCACCATCCAGGTCCCCAATTACTTTTAGAAGACTTGAGCTCCATTTGCTAGAGCTCGGGATATTGACAATACTGATACCACCCACTGGACAAGAATGGTCCAAACACCCCATGTATGGTTCCAGGTAGGTGGCAAAAGCCAACACATCACATACAGAAAGTGTGCACCCTGCTTCACCCGTGTTTCTCTGAGTTATGTCAGTGCCTCTCCAAAGGAAGCACAGAAACTCCGAAACAGAGTGAACAGAGGTCAGGAGGTCAGGAGATGAAGATGCCTGATTGGTCCAGATCTGGTTCTTTCTTCTGAAAGCTCTGCCTCCCTTTATTTCAATTTTTTTGTGATGAAGGAGACGAGACAGATATGTTTTGTTGTTGATTTCATCTTTGGTATTTAACCCTGTGGTGCATGGTGGTCACTGCAGTGGACACCTATTTAAAAGTTATTTACTCCTAAATTCAATGGTTCATGTGTTGGAAATTCATATTAGCCTGTGTCAGGTTATTTTTATTCTTCCTAGGGCCTGAAAAAATGTTTTCAATTTTTTTCCAAACATATACACTACAGGCCAAGAGTTTGGACACTCCTTCTCATTCAATGCATTTTCATGACTATTTACATTGTAAATTCTCACTGTAGGCATCGAAACTATGAATGAAAACATGTGGAGTTATGTACTTAACAAAAAAGGTGAAATGACTGAAAACATGTTTTATATTCTAGTTTCTTCAAAATAGCCACCCTTTACTCTGATTACTGCTTTGCACACTTTTCGTATTCTTCAATAGGTCGTCACCTGAAATGGTTTTCACTTCACAGCTGTGCCTTATCAGGGTTAATTAGTGAAATTTCTTACTTTATCAATGGGGTTGGGACCATCAGTTGTGTTGAGCAGAAGTCAGGTTAATACACAGCCAACAGCCCTATTGGATAATTGTTAAAATTTATATTATGGCAAGAACCAATCAGCAAACTAAAGAAATATGAGAGGCCATCATTACTTTAAGAAATGAAGGTCAGTCAGTCCAGCAAATAGTCATAAAAATAAAGAAAATGCAAATTGAATTAGAAGGTGCGTCCAAATTTTTTGGCCTGTACTGTATATATTTTTAAAAATGTTAAAGACAAATATTTGAAGGTGAAAAAGATTATAAACTATAAATGATTTAGTCTTGATATGAGTGAAAAAGGGTCAGAATGTATCGCATAGCATCAAAAAAAGATTATTTATGAAATTAACAAAAAAAAAGGAAAGAGAACAAGTCAAACCAAAAAACAAAATATTACAGTAAGTTTATACTGTTTTTATGTTGAATGCTCAGTTACAAATATTTGACAAAAAAAAAAAAAAAAAAAAAAACTTTTTTCATGCCTTAAGACAAATAAAAAACATTCAAGGGAAAAATCCTGACACCGGGCTTCATAATTCATGCATCAGAAGATCAAATTTGGATAATGACAGGCACAGACAGACATGTATCTTTAAACTTGGCTTTAGGTCACATTGTACATCTGATGGTTTCGTCTTGGCAGCATGTTCTTCATGTATCTCACCCATCTTACACTTTTCACATGAACTCAAATCATTTAGTGCAACTAGTGTGTCCCAGCCACCATCAGTGAGCTCCTTCCTCCTGAACCTGAACATAAAGTCACATCAGAGCCGTATCCACTTGATCGCTGCGTTCAGGGTCACTGCTGGCAGTGCTGGGATAGCCAGACAGGGGCCATTGCTCGCCGTGGTGCCGTGCTGCTGTGGTGATTTGTAAGCCGATTTGTTCCTTTATTTCCCCTGGCCATACACATGCAGTCACAGGGCCTAGTGTAAGTGTTTGTGTTTGAGTGTGTGTGTATTTCGTGCGTCCTGTGTGTTTCCCGGAGGGTCTCCTGTTAGACAAGACTTAGCGTAATGTCGGTAAAGGGTAAGACATCCACCCCTGACCGGGGTCGTCTTTAGTTTATAAATAGTACAACATAATTGGGGGTGACGACGGGACGTGTGTGTGTGAGTGTGTGTGTGATCATCGGCCACAATGCCTCTACACACTGAATTCATTATCCTATTAGGCTATAGCTCAGGCGCTGTGGCTGGTGTGTGTACAAACAGATGCATGTACACAAGGATGTGTATATGAGCATGGTCGAACACACACACACACACACACAGAGGAAACTCTCATTTCCCCTGTAGCCTTCAGTTGTAGGGTCAGTCAGCTTTTATGCAGCATCAAGTCTGATACAGATGAGCTAAATCTCATCCAACTCTTTGTTTAATGCTGGATCAGTGTCAGTCGACTACTCTGCAGATAATTTGTTCCCAAGTTCAGCGAAAAATCCAGAAAATTTTCAGGAAATCTGCCAGTTTTTTCAGCCTTACAATATGAAACAATTTATCAACATGAGCTATTTGTAAATCTATATCTTTGATCAGGTTTGGGCAGATTTACCTTTTATTCTTGGTGATTCATAGTTTTGTTTTTGCCATTTGTACAGTTAACTGTTATGCCTAAAGCAGTGGAAGGTAATGAAGAATGAATGATAGTCACTCTGCTATGCCACCTATTAGGACTCATTCAGGAATATTTGTGTTTCTTTCCTCTCCCAGCTCATACAGACACATTTCACTGTGTATACTTCCACAACTTTAACCACAGCCTCTCATGGTTGAAGTTATACTGAGGAGATTGGCCGCTCATAGATGCTGCTGGTGTCTGGATTGCAGGACAGGGTGCTTTACTTCTTTTACACTATTCTTTTGGCACCAGATGACACACTTGCAGTCAATCAAACTTGAAGCACATTGTCACACCTAGTAAGATTTTTTTTTCCTATCAGTCTTGCTTGTGTTGCACGTTTCTAAGGACAAAAGCATCTGCTAAATGAAATTGTACGATTGTATAATTAAAGATAGCCCCTGGATAGGAGTCCAAAAGCCCATCATTGCACTTCTGTGCCGCTAACAGTCCTTACTTACCCTATGTTCTGACTACGAACAGGATTTTAATATTTATGAGAAATTTCAACACTTTAAAGTTTTAAAATGTGAAACCGTGACCAAAACTCCCAAACCTTTTTGTTTTCAGAGGACTCATCTGACACAGTCAAATCAAAACCAATGGAGTATTAGCTGTAATGAGTAATGTAATATCAAAGCAAAGAAAGTCAGGTTGCTTGTTGTAAAAAGTAATTCTTCACTAGAAGACGAGTTTCTGACTATTCTGTGAAATCAAAAGTCATGGGGTATTTTTGACACTCACTATAGATGTCATTGGTAACAACTTCACCTTTGCCACTATATTCATTAAAGAACTTTTAGATTACAATGTTTTGATTATTTTTTATTCATCAAAGATAAAATCTTCTATTCAGACCAACATCAGTTTGTTTTTGTGGCTTAAAGTGGGGGTAGACTGCTTCCAATATTTCAAACATGGATTTAAAGTAACAGTGCACCAGATGTTCAAACTAAACCAGTGCAGATTTTTGATGATGTCTTTGATGTCCTTGAATCAGTCTGTAAACTGATCAAAGCTCTATGTTTCAAAAGATATTGCAATGGGGACCTGGCTTAAATAATAACAATCATACATTTTTATTTTAAAAGCATCTTTCTTAACACCCCAAGGACACTTTATAACAGAAATAAAAGCAGAAATACACAAGGGAGTACTTAAAACGACAAGCAAAGTTACAAAGATTTTTAAAAAAGACAAAATGGGAGAGTGTTTGGAGGGAAAATACAGTTTTGAACGGACATGTTTTGAGTTGAAGAGCTTAAAACACCAAGGTCTACTCATAGTTTAGGCCTCCAGAGGAATAGCCAATCGGAAGGAAGATGGGTTTGTAGAGCTGGGAGTTTTGGGGCCCAGGCAAACTGGTTATCTGTACTATGCTCAAGCATTGCCTCAAACCCAAAGTCCAGTCAGTTTGGAGAGTTTGACCACATGGCTTTGGCCAACGAACGTGGAGAGGATGTGCATCAGTGCAACTGTTCTTCTCAAGAATCATCTGAAACACTAGTGGAAAAAAAATGTTTTTTTTGTGTAATGTAAATTGCGTAAAGCTACGACAGATGTGCCAGAGGAATAGTATAGGGCCTGAAATAATCAAATGGCCTCTCTTTAACCTATTTTAAGTGTTACAGCTCCATAAGAAATAACTACAAATCAGAACCATTGGACAGAAATTATTTGTTGTTTTGTTGTTTGTGCTGGACATTTCTTTAAATGTTTGTCAATAATAAAATTCATGGTCTGATTCATGGTCTACTTTTTGAGCTGGTCCCTATGATAGTGATGAAAACTGATGATAGACTACATGAGGGTCACAACCAATGACTGTATATAGAATGGACAGCGTGCTTCCGCCTGTCACCGTTCTACGTTTTTGAAGCCAAAAAACCCCGTTTCTCTAGCCGCCATTGTGCAGCCAGAGTCTGCGCAGTAGAGAATTTCCAGTGGAGCCAAGTAAAAAAGAGAAATAAAAATATTTATGTCTTCTTCTTCAGAACGTTTAGTCTCCTTTTGGCTCTTTCCCGAAGTTTCTTATATCCCTGATAAAAACTATTCACGAGCGGCAGCTGTCAAATATCGTAAAACGAAACTTATATCGCGGTTTTTAACGTCCAATAACTAATGAGAAACTAACTTCTCAGAAAAAAAACACCCGAACACCATGCAGCCAGATGACATCGTCATACTACCTTAGAGTAAGGATGAGAGAAACGTTTCTACGAAGTATCGTAATTTTTAAAGTTTTCCCGGCTCATATCTGGAATGCATGGGGAGGCGGGGCTTATGACCCATACTGCAGCCAGACACCAGGGGTCGGGGCATCTGCTGGAGGCTTCAGTTTGAGCCCATAGTCGTTACGTCCACTCATTATACAGTCTATGGTCACAACACTCAAACCTGGACTCAATCCATCCATCCATCCATTTTCTTAACCGTCTATCCCACTATTCAGGGTAGAGGGTGGCTGGAGCCTATCCTGGCTGTCATTGGGTGAGAGGCAGGGTACACCCAGGGCCCTGGACTCAATCCAAGAAAGGGAAACATCTTTAAACTTCTGCTAAAAGACAAAATGTGTATGTCTATAGAGAAAATGATGATGTCTTGATTCTATAGGTGCAGCCTAAAATGTGAGATCACACTCCATGGTCCACTTCCTCACTAAAAATGCTGGTGAGCTGCTTAATTATCCATGCAAAGCACCGGGCAGTGAAAGCATCAGTCCATTGGGGACATGTGGGTGATTGTAGTGTCAGTCCTTTTATCAATTAAGAGATAACTCCACTAACGGGGGGCACTGAAACTCGTTGTATTCATTTGACTCCTAAAGTTACAATAAAAAGTTTATCTGGTCCGACTGGTGAATACATCTGACTTTCAGGACTGTTGTGATGCAGAAATGTACCTTTCTTTGAGAGTCTGATCTGGAGTAAGAAACAAAGGAGATAAATCTAAACATACAGAAACAGAGTCTTCCCGTTTTCCTTCTCTCTTCTCCCCTCAGCCTCTCTGTCTGCAGAGTGTGTGTGTGAGTGCTGGAAACATGACCCAGCCACACATTGTTATGATCAATAAGCTGGTTGTTATGGTGATCAAACTGCATCCGTTTCTTTCCCCCCCTGTGGCAGGTCAAGACTAATGTACCCTGTCAGTGCATGTGATGATAAAGTGTCTTATTACCCAACAAGCAGGAATTTTAAGATTACTATGAATATCTTAAGGAATCAATCTGACTCTGTGCACTGTTTCTGCTTCTGACCTAGTTGGCTGAACGTTTGCTTGAGTGTGTGCCTCACATATGTGTGTGTTTGTGCGTTTTTGTGCATACATGTGTGTGCGTTGGATTGTTTAAGTACACGTTTGCTGCGATGATGTTGCTTTGAATGCATTATACTGAATCAGGGGTATTTTTTGTGCATGTTCGTGTGACTCTTTGTGTGTTTGTAGTTAGCTAACTTTCCTCCTCTTTGTCCTAAACTCTCCACACTGGAGGGTAAAAAGGCAATTAGAAGCAGTGAAAAACAACAGCAGCGTCTCCCGCAAACATCCATCTCAGTCGAGCTGCTGCAGAAGCCAACTGGTTGGGCCGTCCACCCCTGTTAGCTGCGAGGTGTTAAGGACAGATTTATCGATGTAAATATTTTGACTCTTTGACTTTGGAGATAACTCCGGCTTTATGGGGGTAATATTTCTGCCTGTTCTTTTTTTACATTAGGTGAATATTGCACTTAAAACTCCACCGTTTAATTATTTGCACCGGCCCAATAAACATGACTTTATGGCATTCATAAATCAAGCAAACAAAAACACACTTCACACAGTTAATCTCACATATTCCTCCATAAAGCAGCATCTATAAAAAAGATGAGTTTTACACCAAATGTGCATCACTGAATACCTTAAGTAAATGTAATAAATGTGGCAAGCATGTTGTGTAAATCTCCCACGCTGCATGCTGTTAATTTGATACATTAGGCAATAATTTGTTATAAATAATTGTTTATTAGCCGGACCATACTGCACTAAGGCCTAATGATGTGTACTTAGAAAGTTTGAAGGGAGGTTCCAATCAGAGCACAACTTTCCAGCAGCAGGGACGTTTATTAGACGCCAGGGTGAAATTATTGCCATTTAACTATTCGTATAATTTAAAACAACTAATCGTTAAAAGAGGGAAATTATGCTTTTTAATTGCTCCTTTGAACGCAAGCTTTAATGTAGGATTTTTTTAAACATCTAAAACGTGATTTTTACTGCTCAAAACCATGAAGGGTTGCACACTTGGGCTGTTTTTTTTTCTTCCTTTTCTCACAGATGAACTCTAAAGCTCCACTGTGCACGCGGCCGTCTTTTAGTAGTAATGAAATGGAAACAAATGGAAAATCTGCCAACCATGATGTTTGCAAATGTGAACAAGTAGCCCACCTATGGCCCACGCTCTGCTATCTATTCACTTATTTATTAATTCACTTCATTTTATTCACCCGCTCTCTTGATCAATAAGTAATTAATTTCCCTGGCTCGGGGATAACAGGACCTATAATGTCGCTAATGTCGCTCCAGCCTCTGACTTTCCTTTTCTTTTTTTTTCTTTTTTTGGTTTGAAACTTCAAATTTAAATCAGAGGCAGAAGGGGGGAGCGATAAATAGATGACTCTTGCCTCCATTTCTCTGAGAAAAGGAATGAATGTTCCCTCTGTTCTCCCTCACTGATAATAGACAACATCTCATGATAATGTTGCGTTTGTTTTGTTGGACAGGAGCCAAAGCAGAAAGTAGAGGAGAGGAGAGCAACTCAGAAGTGAGTGAGAGCGCAGAGGAGTTGAGGCCTCTTTTTTTCTTTTTTTTCACTCCTCTTTAAGCTCCTTCTACTTGTCTCTGAGCTTTTAGCCTCATTTTCAAAAGCAAAGACTTAGAATACAAGATACCACTGTTTCAGTTTGTGTTCAATTTGAAGCAGTGAGCACTTTCTGATTTACAGAAAAGAGAAAATACAGACATCTCACAATCCAGTTCTTGGTGTCTAAACACCTCAGGTATTATCCTTTGGTGTGTATATTTGTGGAACACAACAAAACACACCTTCCAAAGTCAAACGAAAGCAAAAACAGAAAAACATCTGATTTTTTTTCTTCATCTCTACTTTGTCCCCCAGCTTTAATCTTACCATGTATAAATCATGGCACTAAAATGTACCATGTCCTAAATTATGTGAACATTTACATTTTCTGTCACGATTAAAAACAAAACCAAAGTTTATCTGTAAGGTCTCACTCAACAATATTTGGACTGTGTGTAGCCTGTTTGTCTGAAGCTAAAGCTCTGTACATTCTGCAGAAACTCAACAACTCTTACAACTGATGACTTTGAATGAATGTTTTCATTATGATGTGAAAATATGAGAGTTCAAAAAGCTCATTGAATGACACAAGACTAGATTTAAGTTATGAAATGGAGCAGAAAAGACAAAAAATGGAGCATAAATATAGATCATAATGCAGGATCGTGAATATTTTGGTTTTAAAATGTTGTTTTCAGGTCAAAATGGGCCGAGAATGACCAACAATCCTGATCGAATCTAGATCCTGATCCTGACATAAAATCGTCCTGACATATTTTCACCATACCGCCACCTAATGGAGAACATTTTCTGTGGTCAGAAGTAGAGTTTGTTGATGTTTACGCAGCACGTAACACTGCAGAAAACTGTCCATTTATCATCTGGTATCAAGACACACCTGAGGGACAGGTGAGCTTTGATTTCATCAGTCTGTGATGATGGGAAAAGGGATGTTTAAGACTGATTTTTATAGAAATCAGTAAAAGGAACAGATATGTAATCGAGCATTTACATGTTGCTTTTACATTTCATGAATATATCAGAAACGGCTGCTGGACCGTTGAGCGAAGTTTGGGCATCCCTGACTTCGATAGGAACACAAAATAGCATCTTTTTATGAGACTTAAGTAAGCTGTACAAGCAGGAAGTGCACTAGGCCTGTAACTCCTCATGTCAGTCTTTGAAACAAGTTTATTGTTATTTTTTTTCTTTTTCATTTTCTTTTTTATTTATTTATTTTGGCTTAACCCTCTGTTGCATGAATTATGAAGCTTTATCTCAGGATTTTTCCTCTTGAGTGTTTTTATTTGTTTTAAGGCATGAAAAAAAGTTTTCAATTTTTTTTTCTAATATTTGTCACTGATCATTCAACATAAAACAGTGTGAACTTAATATAAATATGACTTTTTTTAACTTCTTTTCTTTTTTTGTAATCTCATGAATAATCTTTTTTTAATGCTTTGCAAAACATTTTAACTCCCTCTCATCCATTTTGACACTGAATAAATTATAATTTATAAGCTTTTTAAGGCCTCAAGTGTTTGTCTGTATTTTTTTTTTTAAATATATATGTTTGGAAAAAAAAGTGAAAACATTTTTTCAGGCCCTTAGAAGAATCAAAATATCCTGACACAGGCTAATATGAATTTCCACCACATGAACCATTGAATTTAGGAGTAAATAACTTTTAAAAAGGTGTCCACTGTAGTGACCACTATACACCACAGGGTAAATGTGTCTTTTTTGCGCAACTAAAATTGATATTTTTTAAATATTAGTGTGTATATTTAGCTATATTTGCAGTCATTGTAAAGGTAACTGAGCAGAGAAGTCACACCAGCAGTAATGTCTAAAGCCCATTCCCTAACAGCCTTACTCTCCTAACAGTCTCCTCACAGCAGCTCTACAGAACACTCTCCTCCGATTCCCTCTTAATAACATGATTCATATATTTGATATGGCCCAGATAGATCATGAAGACGCATTATTCTCATTCCTCAAGTGAAAGCATTATTATGCCATGTTGTTGTTGTTGTTAGTGCATGTGCGAATGTGTGTTGGTGTGGAGGTCACACTATTTTTCTTTTTCAGGTGAACCGTGGCTTTGAGATTGGCCGGGGCAGCAGAAAGAGAAATCACACCGGAGAGGAGGGAAATCGGATCAGCGAACACAATAAAGCAGCAACTCCAAAGAAAATGACCCAAGAAGCCGAGCCACATGCCCACCTCTCAGACCACGGGTGTGTGTTTGTGTATGTGTGTGTGTGTGTGTGTGTGTGTGTGTGTGTGTGTGTGTGTGTGCTGGTGGAATACATTTTAGGAGAAGAAGGACTGCCATACATATAACTACAGGCTGTCGTTTTGTTTGCTCACACCCGTGGAAAAATGGAGAACATACATCGTCTCTTATTGCCTAAAAAAAAAAAGAAAAAGAGGAAAGAAAAAGAGGGGGTGGGTGGGTGGGGGACCCACGATGCAATTCCAGTTGCCCTTGGGTGTGTCGAGGTGCTGGTCACTCAGGGAGTGCGCTGCAGGAGTCACATGGTTCAGATGGATCGCATCAATTTGCAGCAAAAACAATAACCCCCTCTTTTCTCCCTCCTTTATGTTATATAGTCTTCCTTCGCTCTCCCTCCTTCTCTAGCTTCTTGCCCTCAGTCCATCATCACATAATATAAGAAAAGAGGCAAATCCACACCCTGACCTCTTTCTTCACTCCTCCATTTCCACCTTTTCTCCCATGGCTTCTCTTTCTTTTGACTGCACATCGTTTCTTCATCCCTCTCATTATTTCTTGACTTGCTTTTATTTCACTTCACTTACCCACAAACACAGAATAATAAAAACAAAAATATTAACACCATCCAATCTGTTTCATTTTGTTGTTTCTCTCAAAAACTTTTACCTCTCCGCCCGCTCTTCACAGTATCTTAGGACAAGTTCACTGCAGTTGCAGGGAAATTGGACCATTAAAGGTCAATATTTTCTTAGACTATTGACAAAAAAAATACCAAAAATAATCTCAAGTTTGCAGCAGCAAATCTATGAAGCATCTCATAAGAATTTGGTACCATTTCATTTTTTTTGTTTCTTTACATATTCTTGTCTTTCTTTTAGCTGAACCTTTGCTCTCTCCTGGTCTGAAGGACACTACTGCCACCCTGTGGTCATATTTGGATTGGGACCAAAGAGGTTCAGACTGAAGCTGATGTCACTGAAGATGCTGAGCAGGAGACTTTGTTTGCTCTATCACATGGCACATACTTTTTTTTTTCCAAAGGACTTTCTAACTGAGACCTGGATTACTCTGACTGACATGACTCACTAACAGTTGTAACCAAACAAGTCCCCATCCTTTTCCGTGTAATGTGGTCATAGCTTTTTGACACATTTTAAATAACATGGATCAAAACTTTTCTGTTGATCTCTCTAGTTAAAATTATACCTTTAAAGTAATGTCAATCATAAATCTGATTAAAACCAGTTCAGCCTACATGGCCCTCACAAAGATGTTATTTTTTTTTCTTCTGTCAATTACCTTTAATTCTTCCTCAGCTCAGTGACATGTTGTCGAAATACAGAAAAATATGCTTTATCACAGAACAGCCTTCACTGTTAAAAAAAAGAAAATCTAATCAAGTATGTAAGTCTTATTTTACATCAAAAGAAAAAAAGTCTACAATCACCTGACAAGTCCAGGGAAATGTCTCATTATATGATGTAAAAATAAAACAAAAGGATGCCTTAGTTGTTTGTAGCAAGTGATAAAATGTCAATGAGGAAAATAAATAAATAAATACCAAGTTGTTTAATTTCTTGTATTAAAGGTAGGGTCTACAGAAATCTCTGTTACTGTTAGTAAACACAACATCCAAAACTTTTTGATATGAAAGATGCATTGACGAGACTTTCACGAATTACCCACAGAAAGTAAACAAATCTGAATTTTAAGAACTTCATCTGTTTATGCAGATACCTCCAATCCCAGAGGAGCTTCAGGCAGCTGTGACTCAGTGGTAAACATATTGTCTCTCAGAGGTTGAGAGCTTGATTCCAGCTCCTTCAGTCACATACCTACATATTTTACACTGTAAAAAAAAATCTTAGATCTGAATGCTTTGGTGATTTGAAGATATTGGGCTGCATTGTGATCAAGTCCTTTTTTTTTCGTAAGTTGTTAGTTATTAAACACTTAGAACAGGGTTTTATGTCATGCTTCATGATGACTAACAGCTGCCGTTCTTACGTAGGTTCTTACAGGAATAGTAAGATATGTCAAGAGGAAAGAGTCAAGAAGAGATTAGAAGTCTGAAAGAAAGAAATAAGAACCTTTTTTGTTGCCAGGCTCCGCAAAGATGCTGTACTGCTCGGACTCTGAGTGCAATTTTACAAGATGGCAAAGAAAAAAAAAATTAAAGATGTGCATGAATGAAATTAGTTAATACTGATTGTCTTATTTTAAAGCAGTTTCTGTCATGAGTGCGTAAATGTGACTTGCAGTGTGATAAACTTGAGTTGCCAGAACAACTGAAGAAAGTACAAGTCCTTTTTAAAAAATCTCTAGAGCATCACTTTAGTTTTCTCCATCATTAAAAAGATACTAAATCTAACTTTTCTATAAAGCTTTCATCTAAGTCTCCTGATGTTTTTTTGTGTCAGGGAGTCCACTGATATACAACTGCTGTTTTCAACGCTGCAAAAAGTCGAAACAAAGAAAATAGATCAAGATTTTTTTGTTTCTGATAGAAATATGGTTTAAAGCTACATTCACTTCCAAGTCAAAAAACACCAAAAAATTATCATAAGCAGAATTAGAAAAACTTTGTTCAAGTCAAAACTGGCACACCAACTTTTATTATCTCATATTATTCCATTCAAAGACTTACTTGACCTCTAAAATCTCAAAATCAGATGTTTTTAGTAGGAATTAGACAAAACACTCCCTTGGTTTTGAGTTTTTGTAGCCTAGTGTGTCTGTGAAATAGAAGTCAGGTGTATTCTTACACAGCCGATCTACATGTATCCACTGAGGAGAAGTGAATGGAAATTGTTTGAAAAACTGGCATGTGGAGTTTATAGCTTCTTTCAGAACTTTTTATCATCTGTATAGATTTAAATGAACACTGATGCCACCAGAAAAAAAAACAAAAAAACAACAGAATAATGAGCAATACGACTAATTGTTTCGTTTGTACAAAATGATTTCCAGCATGCCGAAGATACAATACTTTCTTACTTAAAAAATGGCACATTTTACAGTTAAAAGAAGCTGATATTTTTTTCAGAGGCGGCACCAAAATCGACACAAACAGAACCTTTCAGGCATGAGCTTTAAGTTCTTCTAGACTGGACTCTCTTTCTTGTAAAAACCATCAAAAACATGTAAACACATGTATAGTAAACTTCAATAAATGAACGTATCATCAAATCGCTTTTTTTTTTCCTTCGGTACATTTCCTCATCTCACTCTCCATAGTGGGCTCTCTCACTCTCATTCAATCCATCCTCGTTCAGCCCTGCTGTTGGAAAAAATAACAAACCTTGAAATAATAGCTTAAACTGAAGTATGACTTTAATACTTCAATAGAAATAACCTGGTTGAACATTTTGAAAGGTGTAGGCTCAGAGGCCTGGGGCTACGGTGTAATGTGCGAGTGAAAGTGTATGTGCTGTCACTTCAGATTAGAGAACAGCCACAGTGTGCCTTTGACGGAGAGCTGGCCGGGGTAATAGGAGGTGGAGGAGCTTACAGTTCATACAAATCACATGTGAATGGAGGTAGCCAACAATGAACCACGTCATTTTCAGCACAGCCTGGTTTTTACTGCAAAGGAGCCTGAGTTACAGTGTGTTTGTGTGAGATACTAGTATGGTTAGTGTTTGTGTGTGTTTGTGTCCATCTGCACGTAACTTGCAGAGGTCATATAAATTCAATACCATGGGTTTATCTCATATATTTATCACAGTTGCACTTTCCAGTGTGTATCCAGTGTACTGTCCCGTGTGAGTCACTGTCCTGCTGCTTGGCTGTCTTTGTCGTGGGAATACAAGTGAAAGTTATGTGACACCACAGGAAACCATGATTTCATCCAAGTCGAGTGTGATGTCTTTGATTCGCTGTGCAAATCCCATGAGTTTCTGATGTGGTGAGTGATGTAGCTAAGTGTCTCTCCACTTCAAACGTGACAATGCAGGATGTTCCAAAAGAGTGAGCTAATTCCTCTGGATGAAGAAGTCTTTTTTTAGGCGACCATTGTGAACTACGGCATTGTTTTGTTAAAAAAAAAAAAAAGTTGTTAGGACACAGACTAGGGCCCTCAGTCATGAAGGATGCCCCCTAGATCTCTCAAGCATTCGATAATCTATCTTGTGAGCTGCAGATTAAAGGAAAATAGGCACTTAGATGATTTCTCCAAAAGCACAAGCATAAAGTTTGTTTTTAGAACACATATAAAGATGAAACCAAGTGAGCAAGCTTTATTTCCTTTGGAAGACTGATCCAGGGTACAGGCGCCCAGGCGTGGACAGAGACTTCTTTGTGAAGTCAAAAAGTCTTTAAAGGATGAAGCTGAACTTGTGTTTCTCCCCTTTGGCCAGAGGCAGCTCAAGAGTGACAGGGTGAGAACGCAAGACCAAACAGACAAAAACAAAGATTGGATGAGTAAAACTAAAATCTGATAGAATAGTTGCAATGCAATATTCCCCTTCCAGCTTAAATCTATATGACTAAAGGTCAGCAGGGCTTCTGACTGATGGATAAAACAAGAGGCACACGATAAATGGGTAAGAGTGGAGTATCTGGAGAGTACGGGTTTGCCTGAAGCTTCAGAGAGGGTCACACACATGATCAGAGAAGTATTCCATTATCACCCCCAATGAAAACCTTTGTATTGCAATCAGACAGGCAGAAGAGAGGCTGATTGATTTATTCGCTCAGTACGAAAGTTATGATTCACTAAGCCCTCATTGTGTCAAAAAATAAACTAAAACTGAAATGATAAACTCTACATAAAAACCCACAAAGCACCAAGTGGGGCTATATCTCACCAAAGACCCACTTTTGGACTTTTTTGACCCAATCGGAAAAAGGCAAAAAATAAATAAATTAATTAATTAATAAAAGAGGAAGAAGACGACCACATTGGGGACACTCACAGGGACCTGAGGACCAAGGAGTATCTAAGCCCTTGATGTTTTAGGAGAGCTCTTCAGAATGGTTAAAGACCCACATAGTTTTATCATATGAATTACTTCCACTGCATGCTCTTTGTGCTCCAGAGGGACACCAGCCACAGCTGAGAGCCAAAAGTGAAAAGGTCAGGGTAAAGCTGGCTGCATCACTTCAACACTGGATTCTTTTCTTGATACTTACACCTCTGCCCTCTTTTACTGGCACCCCCACCTTCTGTTGTTGCCTACATCTTTCCCTTCTTCCTGTGCCAGAGTCCGGTGATGTCCCATGCTGCTGCTGTGAACAAACTTCCACTAAATAATGATGTTATTCATCAAACTGAAGTCATATCAAGAGTCTGTCTTGTTATACTTTGCAGATATAGAACTATAAGGTGAATGTGTCTGATATGAATTCTAGTGAGAGCTTTTTACTTGAAATAATAAAAAATAAAAATAAATAAAACTTGCTTGGTCTCGACTTTTTCTTGAATGAAATTGTTTCTAAGATTTCACTTTGTTATCATAATACCAGCTCTGTAAGACTGATGCCATGGCAGAGTCAAGCTTGTAATGCAGCAGACAACAGCTTTACTTATTTACTCCATTTTTTGTATGTACATGAACAGACATCAGGAAAACTAGGCCTTCAAAAAAATACTCACATGAGTTTGGGTATCTGTCACCAAATACTCCTATAAGTCAAAATACTTAATTCAAGGATACACCTGAGTTGGTTTTGAGAAACCTAGTTATTTTCATTAATGTCCAACAGAATGCACAGTTAGGCCGTGTTGATACAAAGCGACCACCAGATGGCATTGATCAGCTCTAGAAAAGAAAGACTCTCAATGTTGCATAATAATATTTGAATTACAATGTTTGCTGTCATCACTTTTGATCCAGTGCTCATCAGTTTCATTTAGTCTTGGGGATTCTCTTTTTTATCCCTGTTATTATTACACAAAATAACTATTTTATTTTTCTATTTCTATTACACTGATACTAAAATTCAAGGTCTACTCAACTATTGAATACAAAGATATGTTAATGGCTTTGTAAATCATATGGAAAGAGTGGGAAAATGTTTTCAATCCATGCAACACACACGCCCCACACACACACACAAAGGTAGACTCAGGCTTGACGGTTAAGTTCAACCTGAGTTCACAGCAGAGCAGCTCCAAGCTGACCAGAAGAGCTCACAGGTTCCTGCAAACACCTTCAGGGAAAACCTCAAACTCTACAGCAAATAAATAAACAAATAAATAAAAACCCAACAGATGGAGAAGAGACCACAGGCAGTTCAAGAGCCCGATCACAGTAACTGATGACACGACTAGGGCCAGAGGTGAGAACACATGAATTAGATACAGAAATACAAAGTGCAGTGATAGATAAATAAACAAACAAAAGATGATGACTGTAGGTAGAGCTTTCATCAAAATGTTTAAGTGAACTGTTAAAAACAAAATACTACTGTTAAGTAAAATGAAAAAAAAAACACTGGGAAATAATAATAATAATAATGATATTATTGTAATAATTATGATAATAATAGTAATAGTAATAGATGTTAAAACCAATAACAACAACAACAACAACCACCGTACTACTACCACTACAACTGTTATTATTATTATTATTATTATTATTATTATTATTATATAATAATACTAAATTTTAATTTTTTATATTATTATTGAATAATAATAATAATAATAATGATAATAATAATAATAATGATGATGATAATAATAATAATAATAATAATAATAATAATAATAATAATAATAATAATAATAACAATTTATTTTGAATAATAGAAATGAATAGATTTTGCTTAAACTTTAAACACAAAAAAATAAAAAAATAAAACGGCAACAGAACACAACTTGAGAACAACGGAGAACAGAAAACACCTTATTATATTTGTTATACTTAATCTTTGGGAAACAAAATGATAAAATGATTGCATCAAAAGTCTTTTCACCGGTGACAGTACCTGAACGCAGCAGTCAGAGCCTGACTCCGCGTCCCTGAACGCAGCATCAGACCGTCCTGTCAATCATCGCGCCGCTCTGGTCACCTGACCAAAACTCCGAGTCACGTGACTGATATTCCATCCTCGCCATTTTGCAATGTGGGAGAGAAGGAGGCCACTTTTTTATGGCTAACGAATATAAAGAGAGGAGTTTTATGTGCTGAGGACAAAGAGCGTCGGCTTTTTCCCACGTGGCAGTGAGTATATTTTAAATAAAACACAGACACACGAGTCTTTGTCACTCATTTACCCAAAACACCATTAAAATGCTCTTGTACATGCATGTGGGAAGCTGCTAGCTCTGTGTGGGACTCGCGTGTGTGTGCGCGTGTTTGTTAGTGTCTGTGGGAGAGTTAACAGTGTGTGTTGTGCTGCCTCTTACTTAATAAAGCCATGAAAACATCTCTTTGTTGTTTTAACAGCACGAACCTGTTTTATAATGTTAGCAATGATATGTTGCAAAGAAGTTACTCGGTGCTTCATTGTGAGTTGGGGGCTGTGTGTGACTTCTTTCCACTGGGGAGTGAAAGTGGAGGAAATATTTTTAGACCCTGACATAGTGGGGGCTTATGTGGGACTGGTCAGGGCGGGTAACAGTGACTTCAGAGGGGCTGCAGTCACATTTAAAGCTCATGCTAATGCTAAAGTATCATTTATAAAGCTAAGCTGTTACCTTGACAACAGGAAACCAATTAGATATTTAACCACGAGGAGATAAGTTTGCATATTTCTCTGTGTAAAATCATAGAACATGACTGTACCTCACTCTACAAGCATGCCTCCCTCTGTTTTGGTGCAGTCATAGAAATGCAGAAGTAAGAGAAAGAGGAAGGTTGAACTGCGGTCAGAAAGTGAGAAACAGGAAAGTGTTGGATTAGCTCAGATGAAAGGGATTAAAACACGTTTTCTGACCATTTCCCCTCAAGATGTGTTTGTAAACAGACACACGTGGTGCTCCTGTCTGAAAGGCCTTCATTGAGCAGCAGTGTCAGGTCTTATCATGAATGAGTCCAGCTATCACACTTATCATGGTGGTCTTTCAGGGCTGCTTCCTCCTCCTGAACAGTCCACCCTTTCACTGTAGACCCTGAGGTAAACACTGCTGCCCTTCAGAATAAAAGCATCATCATCAGTTACTTGTTTTCAGTAGAAAGGAGTTCATTCTTCTTCTCAAACAAATAATAAGTTTGAGGTTTGTTCAGCATTGAACTATTTGGATCAGTGTTCATTTCAAACACTTTCAAAAAGTGATCACATTTCTTGCACAGTGCCAGATAAACCTGCTCTGTTCTCTATGTTTTACACAACACACTCAAAAGGGCTAAACTGCTAATCTCACATTCAACCCTCAGATTAAAAGTTAATATAAGTATAATTTTTAGATCTCATAACCATGTCTGTCTTTAAAAACCTTTTACACATATGTGGACAGCAGCTGCTCCAAAGCCTCATGAACAAATCAGCAACAAATATATTTTCTACTGTGCAGCAGAGTGAATGAATGTCTTGACTTTGTAGTGTATTTAGGTTAAACAGGATTTTAAAATATTTTTTTTCTATCTTTATTTATATTTTATACAGTGTCTCAACTTTACTGAAATAAAGGGTTGTATAAATACAACTGAGGTCATGGCTTGATAGTAAAGTCACAGTATCTTGTCGAAAAAGAACATCTTACTCCACTTCAATGGGCACATCAAACTAGTTTCAGTTTGCCTGAAGAGGAAACAACAGTTTTGTTGAAGAAAGCTGTGATGGATGCAATTGTAGCTCTTTATGTTTTTATTTATGTATGTGCCGTGATGTTTATCTGTTTGTTGTGTTGGAGTGAAGTGTTTCTATTTATCATGGTCATCTACTTCATCTTCTGAGTGAAACTTTCTCACGCTGAACACTGAGGCGTAAGAGACCTGCTGAATCCTGCTGAATCCAACCACAGCCTGAGCTATGCTGAGTTTGATCTTGGTCTGACTTAACTCATAGTCTGATTTCTGAAGCTGCACGTAAATGTACCAGGTGTTACCACGTCACCTAAACTAGGGTTGGCTAAGTACAGATACCAGGTATCAGTGTCGGCTCGATTCCAAGGTATTGAGTACTTGTTCCAAATCTTTTCAGGAGAGACACGGGGTTTGCTTTTCTATACTTTACTCAGTGTTTGTAGTTGAACTAATCCCTGTAAAACTGAGACAGAGACATAAAAAATAGATAAGTTTGCAACACTCACTAATATAAAAAGTCAATATAACTGCTTCATAAAGGAATAGCAAGCTCTAAAATTACTCTTTAACCACGGACAAAGGTCTCCAAGGCTGAAGCATTGCAAAAATATTAATAATTAATTAAGTGGAGCCAATGCTGTTTCTCTCTTCAGTCTCTGAATGAACTACAATAAAAGGAAGCTAGTGGGAGGAAAGTGTCAAAGATCGTCTATTGCGTGTAGAGCAGTGAGAGCGTTTCTATGATGCTTCTTTGAGAAACCAAAAAAGAAAAAGAGCATTCACTCTGACGCTGTTTCTAAGGCCAAACTGTGACTTAATTCAAAGACAGTTAAGCAGCTCAAAGGTTAAAGTTGGTTCTCATTTTCTGCTTTGATTTTGCACCTTTGAATAAAACTCAGAAGAGTTAACAATTAAAATGTTCTATTTTGCACTTCAGTTTATTTAAAAAACACTAAAAAGTGTCGGCTTTATTTATTTTTTCTATTAAAAATAGAAAAATAGTACACTTGTGACTAGGCATGTTAGATTTGTTGCCACTCCAATGGAAAAAAAATAAGTATTAAACATGCTTCTGCTTCTAAAAACTGGCTGAATCTCTTTGTGTATAAGTTTAATGGATTGCAAATGCACACTTATGAAAATTAGAAACTGTATAAAAAGTTGTGTTAATGAAACATGATTCATTTATATAAGGCAATTCTCCAAGAGCCTACAAGTCAATCAAATTTAAAAAATGTTGTGTGTCTTTCTGTTTTCTAGGTCATGGCTGAGATCAGCAATGTGGCTGTGGTCGTCACGCACTCCTCACCCTCTGACTCCGCCTCCTCCCCTTCCACACCCTCTGCACTGGGACCCCTCCCTCAAACCCACACCCAGCAGGTGGTCGTGGAGGGCAACTCTCAGAGCATTCAGCAGAAACAGGCCGCAGACTCGCTCATCCAGGTCATCGAGAAGCTCAGCAAAATAGTGGAGAAGCGTCCCCAGCGCCGCTGCACCGCTGCGGGACAGAAGCGAGCAGCACAGCAGGCTCTCTCAGTGGGGGGAGAGGGTGCCGAGGAGGGGGCGAGGAAGCTGAGGAGAGCCTGTAAGGAGCAGGAGAAGGCACTGGACGTAAGATTAGACGGCGGCCCGGCTGACGGCGCTCTGTCTTCACTTGCGTTAGGTGACGATAACAATAACAACATCACTTCCACGGTAACCAGAGGAGCTGACAACAACCCTAACAGCTGTGACCACAAGCGGACCGTGACGTGTTACCAGTGCAGCCTGTGCCCATATCTCTCCCAGACCTTGCCCCTGCTGAAGGAGCACCTGAAGCAGCACAACGAGCAGCACAGTGACCTCATCCTCATGTGCTCCGAGTGTCGGTTCACCTCCAGGGACCAGAGGCAGCTGGAGCAACATGTCAGGTTGCACTTTGACAACAGCAGCAACTTGACAACAAATCTGTCTGCGGAGGACAAGAGCGAGGTTTCAAGAAAGCAGGATGGAGACTGGAGCAACAATGAAGCTGATGGTGTCAACGGTGCAGTGGATGGTTCCAAGGAGCTGCCACAGAAGAAGAAATGGTACAGCTACGAGGAGTACGGGTTGTACCGCTGTTTGATCTGCAGCTACGTCTGCAGCCAGCAGCGAATGCTCAAAACCCACGCCTGGAAACACGCAGGCCTGGTGGACTGCTCCTACCCCATCTTTGAGGATGAAGAAGAGGTTCCTGTGAGGAGAGAGACCTCAGCTGCAGCCAACGCCGTCTCAACCAGAGAGGAAATAGTTGTCCTGTCGCCTGTTCTCCAAGATAAAAGCCTGCCCGCTGCGTTCAAGCTTCAGCTGTTTGCTGCTCCAGTGGCTGTCGAGAACAAACCAGAAGAAATGATCCATCCCATCGCTGATCTGGAGAAAAGTCCAAAAGAAGAGGCAGAGGAGGAGAACGTGTACCCTCTGAAAGACCTGGCCTCTGAGGAGCCCGTGGTGGAGGTGCAGGTGACAACGGAGGCAGAGGCAGAGCTGGAGATGGATGGTCAACACGATAGCACCAACACCACAGACAGCCTTTTGTCGTCAGCTCAGAAGATCATCAACAGCAGTCCTAACACCGCCGGTCATATCAACGTGATCGTAGAACGCCTTCCGTCAGCTGAGGAGTCCGTCATGGCGGCTAACCCTCTTCTACTGAGCCCAGACGTGGACAGGGGAAAGAGCTTACTTGATGTGGGAGAGGAGAGAGAGCATGTGGTGACCGTGAAGGAGGAGGTGGATGTTGGCTGCAGTGTTAGTGATGATTCTGACATTCAGCCATCAGGAGCAGATATTAAACCCTCTGTACTGAAAAGCAGTGACTCTCCACGGGATGAAAACGTCCCCCCAGCTGGTCGTAAGAGGACACACTCTGAGTCTCTGCGCCTGCACTCTCTGGCCGCTGAAGCTCTGGTAGCAATGCCAATGAGGACACCGGAGCTCCCAGCCTCCAGTGCCAAGGTAAATCTGAAGACCGCGTCGACCCAGACACAGAGCCAGAAACTTTTGGAGGTGACTGCAGCCAAAGCCTCTGACGTGGAGACGACAGCAGCTCTGTTGGACCTGGAGCTCCACAGCAAGGGCAAAGAGGAAGATTTAGGGTCGCTGGCTCTCGGCGACGGAGATGAAGAGGGCCCCGCTGCTAAAGCTGGCATCAGTCTGTCACTGCTCACCGTCATTGAAAGACTCAGAGAGCGCTCGGACCAGAACGCTTCAGACGAGGACATCTTGAAAGAGCTGCAGGACAACGCTCAGTTCTCGAACGGAGACGTGGCCGGCGTGGTGACGGGGACAGGAGCCGGAGGTTACATCACAATTCCAGGGATGGACGGGTTGGTGGCCTCCTCTGATGGCGGTCTGGTGGACTACATCCCTGGCAGCGAGAGGCCGTACAGATGCAGACTGTGTCGCTACAGCAGCGGTAATAAGGGCTACATCAAACAGCACCTTCGGGTGCACAGGCAGAGACAGCCGTATCAGTGTCCCATCTGTGAACACATCGCCTCAGACAGCAAGGACCTGGAGAGTCACATGATCCACCACTGCAAGACCCGGATGTACCAGTGCAAAGTGTGCCAAGATGCCTTTCACTACAAGGTGAGGAGATGGAAGCACTAGCTCAACTTTTAGATACAACTAAACATATTCTTATATTAACTTCAGTATATTTTTTTACCATAAGCTGCAGATATATTATAGTGATCATAGTTCTTCTGACTGCAATAGACACATTTCACATGCAGCTTTACAAAGTGCCAAAAGGAACTTCCCACACCCTGAGTATTTGCCTTCCTGTGAATGAGAACAGTTAATAAAGCTGTGATAGAGGGCAGAGCAAATACACACAGCAGTCAGTAAGTTGGTAACGTCAGCAACAAATAAGTAAAATACTGCACATTTTTTTAACACTTGCACAGGGAAGCGGAAGTGTCAATTTCGAAGCAGAAACCGTGGAAAAAACTCTTAGAACAATGTTTGGTTTCAACACTTTGCCGTCTTAATGGGAGCTCGCTCTCTTTTGTTCCTGTGTTTACTGACAACTCCTTTGCTAACAGCAGCTTGAGGCTGAACAAACATGAATACATCATTTTGACACGTGGTATTGAGACGTGTCAAAGTGTGGGAAATAAAGACAGAAACAGCACTGAGATTTATACGAACCTGAAGAGTCCATGCAAACATTTTAGATATCAGTTTATTAGTAATGAGTGAATGCAGCTTTATGAAACACCAAAAATGATTCAACGCTTCAGGGCCTCCCTGTGAAGGAGAACAGTGACACCTGCTGGCAGGCTGCAATTACAGCAGCTGCTTCATAATTTGACGGAAGCACAAAACATTTCAGTCCCAAATGTGTGCAGAAAAACACTTTCGACGCTGCATGCTCAAAATCAGGTTTTAAGTTGCACATGACCTTTAGAGACATGGTTCTTGTCTCTTCCTGTATAGCGATAAAAGTAAATATTAGACAAAAATATTGGCCATGTGTTCGTGGCTGGATTTGATCCTTCCCCCAAAGTTGGATAAAAAATACATTGAACGATCTCTGCAGAAATAACCAACTGTAAACTGTGGCTCTTTATGTCTTCAATGCTACAATGTTATTATTGTTGTTATCCATGAATTCTTCTTTACTATTTTTGTACTAAAAGCAGAAAGAAAGGAAAGCACAATATTTTTTTAATTGACAAATTACATTTATTTACTTAACAACTGAACAGAACAGTATGTTTCAGTGGTTCCATGTATTTTTTTTATTATTTTCAGACTTCCTGGAGAATTTCAGTTTTCTGGCTTAGATTTGGAATACAAATGTGAATTCAGTTGGAAACTTCTCACCACTTGTCAAAATGTTGAAGCAGAGGGAACTCACGGAAAAACAAAGAGTCAAAGCCTTTCATAATGTTTGGTGCTATTCTCATTAATTTGACAGGTAGTATGATACATTTGTTGAGCCCTTTACATGCAGGTGATTTTATATTGATATAATTTTGAGGCTGTAAGTCATTCATTCATATAAGTTGTGAGTCTTTTTCCTTTTATGCCATGTTGGTGACCTGAAAGCAGTGTCAATGGTTGTGCTTTAAACAGGGGTGGTTTTAAAGAAGAGTCAGCCCTTTGTGCAATGTTTCTTTCACAGCTTTTTGTTGAGAGAAGAGATTTTTCAAAATTCATTCAAACTGTACACCAATGAAAAACATCCTTCAAATCCATGAACCAGTGCAATAATGATCTGTGTCAGGAAGCACCAGCAACGTCTGAAGCTTTTGACGTCATTGGTGAGGGGACAGTTGTTGCGCTGATTAACAGAGTGGGTATCATCATTTCGAGATTAAGTGTTTTACACAAATCATTCATGAGAATAGAAAAATGACTTTATACTTCTTCATTCTTTGACACTAAACTCTGAATACCTTTTCCAGAAAAATGTACAATCTTGCATTATTTTCTCAGGTCCTGCACTTTAAAATGATTAATAGAACTGATAAAACTTTATTTTGTGTTAGATTCTTGTCTGTAGGCATGGGCTTATGATAGGTGGTAAAAACCTCATAGTTTCACAATCTGATGCTCAGTTTTTCAGACAGCCGGAGAGTAAGAATGAGTTTACTCCGAAAAAGATAACTCTATTCTCATGTGAGAAGAAGCCGTATAGACAAGAGATGAAAGTTTAAAGGAGTTTGATGCAGTGCTGCGGGGAAAGTTCGCTTCAGTCTGATGAAACAGGCAGAGGAGAAAAGTATCGATTACTCTGCTATCGTGGGACTCCAGCGCCGATCTGCAGCTGAGATTATTCATCCTTCATCAAGTTCATCGTGTTATCCTCCAGAGCTGGAAGCCAGGCTGAAGGAGCTTCTAGGTGTGAGGGTGAAGGCTGTCTGAGTGATATATCTGCTCCTGAGGTGATGGTAGTGGGTTAGAGGATGTATTGAAACTACAGTGAAACTATAACTGTATATAAATCAGTTTATACCCTTGGCTGGAATTGTTTTGATTTATTATTTAATCATATACAAAAGTCAGACTTATTTTCCATGTCTGGAATTAGTGGGCACTAACTTTGACTCATGTGTTAAAAGTCAAAGTTAAATTGGAAGAACAGTTTCTTTTTCTAGCTATGTCAAATGTTATTGATAAATGTGTCTATAATTTTGTTCTTTTATCACTCAGAGTCAGTTAAGAAGCCATGAAAGAGAGCACCACAGCCTCAGCAGCGACACGTCGGCCCTCACACCTGTTAATGAAACCGTGGCTCTGGTGGAGGAAGCAGATCGAGGAACAGATGAAGGTAACTCATGTTTAAAGCATCTGTGTGTCTCTGACAGACACTTACACAGCTTCACTTTTCTTCATGATTCCTGTCAGTCTCATGGATCCTGTTTCCATTTGTCCACTCTGACAGAATGTGGCGTGCAGAAGATGTTTAAATGTGACGTGTGCGACTACACCAGCTCTACGTATGTGGGGGTGAGGAACCACAGGCGGATTCATAACTCTGATAAGCCTTATAGGTGAGTTATAAGAGCGAAGAAATGCAATACTAAATGCAGAGGTGGAAAGAGTACTGAAAATCTGTACTCAAGTACAAGTACTGTTACATTGCTAAAATATTACTCAATCACAAGTAAAAGTACTGGTGTTAGAAAAATACTCAAGTAAAAGAGTACAGAGTATTCATCAAAAAAGCTACTCAGATTATTAGTGACTTTTAACTGGTGATGTCACTGTCACCTCTCCAGATAGGGCTCTATATTTTGTGTTTTGCTTTACCAATAGTTAAATCGCTAACAATCAATAATCATTAATAACTGGTAAGATAGAAAACAAGTGTTTTTCACTCATTTTCATTGGTTGTTTTTTTTTTTTTGTCTTTTTCTCATTTTAAGGTTTTTATTTCCTTATTCAGCAAAGGTCTCAGGCAGACAAAATAAACAAATTAGATGAGGTGCAGTTGCTGCCACGACTCTTGGTAGAATATCCATGAATACATTTTTAACTAGTTAAATTCTTAACACAAACTCAAGTAGCGATCAATCATTAACATCCATTAACTTTTTTTTGTTTTGTTTTTCTTTTTTTCATCCATATGTCCTGGTTTTCAGTGGCTTATTTGCTATCAAATCACCTTACTGGCTACAAGAATGAAGATAAAAGGTCTAGATATTAATGAAAATTGTACTCAGTACTCAACTATGATTTTAAAAGTAGATTACATGGAGTAATGATTACTTAAGTACAAGTAAAAGTACAGACTTGAAAATCTACTTTTTAAAGTACAAGTACCCCAAAAAACTATTTAATTACGGTAATCTGTAATTTTTGTTTTTGTAATTAATTACTTCCACCCCTGACTAAGCGCTACTTCCATCTACAAATGCAGAAAGTTAGCTTGTAGCAAGTATAAGTGAGTAGCAGCAGGTGTCGAGTCTGGATTTATTGGCATTTGTTTAAATGTGAAGAATTGCCTAAACTTGCTGATTTGAAATGACTTTTCTGTTGGTGTGTCTCATAATTAATCAAAACTTATTGAAATATAGATCATCACCTTTGCCTCAAAAGATGTTACCTTGGTACTGTTCTTGCCATAACGTTAATATAAGCAGTAGGAAACAATGCAGTGAATTGAAAGTTCACATGGAAAGGAACAATAGTGTAAAACAGTAAAATAAACCTGTCACATTCCATGTACTTGTGTAGCAGATGATTAAAAGCAGACATAACATTTTAAAGGTTTTCCTTAGAATCTGTAACACCAAAGGTCCCCATGGCACTTAGATATACATCCCTGCACTTTCATTATCAGTTAGAAGAAACATACAGTGATGGGCAAAATTGTCAGAACACCTGACAGATCTGAAAATATTGACTTGTTTTTGCCTTCGAATCATGAAGCTTTTAGAAGATTACTCAGAGCACAACAAATACCAGATGAAGTGACTGTCTGTCTGTCTTTAACTACTTTGAACTTTAATAGTGACTGAAACACGTCTCTGCCGGTGTATTTCCCTAAGAGCTTCAACATTCATGCCATCCCCTTCCTTGTGCATCTCAAGCCGAACTTTTTCTTTTGAAAGTACAAAAGATCTGTCCACTTTATTTTCCAACTCGCCCAAATTTACAGGGTGGAGTAAAGGACTTGAGGGGGCCAGTCCTTCATTTTCAGTGTTCCCATGGCCCAGCTTTTACCAGGTAGATTATCATGACTGCTTTTTTATTTCTACACTGCTCTTTGTAGAGATGAAAGTGAGGGTATAATGAAGAAAATGTGAACAATCCGTATGCTCTGAGAGCTCCAAATAATTTCCAAACATAAGCTGCTGTCAAGAATCAGCCTCAAGTTTCAGTCATCCGTGCAAATTTATAACTCAGCTCTGTTTGACTTTAATACCTTTTGTCTGGGAACATTTCATAGCAACTTATTTTATAGTTATTCAGTTACGGTTTTTATATTCCAACTCAAAAATCACTCAAGGGGTAAGAAAACACTTAGGAAACAGTTAAAAGTGTGAGACATTAATTTGATTCAGTTGTTACACAACGTTAAACTGGTTTGCTGAACTAGCCCCAAGTTAACCTGCATGTACATGTCGTGGTTAAAAATCTTTACAGGCAAGTTTCAGTTTAACCTGACACAGGAGACAAACAACTTTGATCTCCCTTTCATCAATCCCATATCTGATAGTTTTGACATTGTGTGAACTGTTTATATGAAACAGAATTTGAAGACATGATTTGGAAACCCTCCTTAAAGCAATATCTGCACAGAAATGAATTAATGACAATAATGCAAAGACACAATACCAAACATTGTATTGTTCTATGAAAAAAAATTAAAAAAAATAAATTCATTTTAAATTTGTTGCCAACAACAAGTGTGAAGAAAGATGGGTAGATATGCCATTATGCCATCTTTAACATCTCTTTAATATGTTTGTGAACCCAGGGGGTCAGTTTCAAGAGTTGTCTCATTTTTGATACAGGTTACGTTTATTTGTTACTTGTTGTTTGTTCTATTTATTTTTTTCTCTGATGGCATTGTCTACTATATATGATGAAATCCACAACTTCTGAAGAATTTCACTTTTAAGAACATTATTATAAATTTGTATATTATTTATTATAAAAAAAAAATCACCATCTCAGTCTGGGAAGAGTTAACCCTCTACAAACAAGAGACTCAGCCTCTCTGGAGTGATGAATAATTGGAAAGAGTCAGTATTGGGTTTTTATATGTTTGGCATCATTGGGTCCCACTTTTTCATGATTGGTGGTTGTGTATTAAAATCCTGCCAAACTGTGTGGCACCACAGGAAGACAGCTGTTGGTTCATGAAAGCATTATGGGTCATCATTGGTCTGATCTGCAGCACCAACTAGTGGCAGGTGGCTGCACTACAAGTGTGATGCACCATATGACTGTTGTTTCAAATCTACAATAAAAATTGTAATTCTTGACTAAACTGGCAAAAGTGGCATTTCAGATCTACTTTACATATTCCAACTGTTTTCTTGTTGATGCATGAACCCAAATTCACTTTATATTGTGAAAATAAAGGTGTAATTGACCTTTTATTCATCCCTGTTTTTAACAGAGAAGTTTGTTTTCCCGTTCAAACATAATTTTCCTAACATTGATCACAGCATGTATTGTGCAATAGTTTGAGACACACAATGTTAGTAGAGACATTGATGTGTCAGATTTCAGTAGTTTAATATTTTATAACATCTTCAGTACTTATTATCTACATCCCTTTTCAGCACAGAGCCAACGCAGTTTATCTTACACATTTAACTTAATTTACCTGACTGTGTGATTTTAATATCATTCCAGTCTATGTACCAAAATGTTTTTTTCCTGGTTTATTTGTCATCCATATTCAACCATTATGATAGTTATGTATTAAAAAAGAGCCAATGAGAGGTTTAGTTTTGAATATGCTAATCCCAGTCATATGGTTTTGCTGTTTTGGCCCCAGGTTAGGTTGTGTACCCTTGATCAGTGGGCTCGAGTCCAGTCCAGCCTCTGGCCACTGTCCCTCATGTCACTTCCCACTTGTCCTTTTCTCTCTAAATAACAGCAAAAAAGCCCCAAATTAAAAAAAACAAAAGTCATATGAACAAAATTATATTTGGCACATTCACGGAGCAGATGGTGTTCACTGTACTGCGAAACTGATCTTGTATTTATCCGTCTCACAAAGTTTACAAACTGATCAGAGTTTTGTTGATTGTTTAATGAACATGATTCTGCCTCAACAGGGTTTTAAAATGTTTGCTTCAGATAACCCGCAACGATAATCTGCAGAGGTTTATTCCCCCCCATGTTTCAGGACTAAAAACCGCTGTTGAATGTGAGATTAAACACTGTTTGCTCCAGCTGTAAAGTTTTTTTTCTTTCTAGTTTTCTTTTTGTTTCCATGTGTTGGAGAGTTAATAACCTGTCAAAGTTCCTGTGGTGGGAAAACTAAGCTTACCAGCTAATTGATAGCAAACCCTCCTGTATGTGTTGGTATCACTACAAGCCTCTATTTAAGAGTGGAAAGAGCTGCTGTAGTAATTTCTGAGCTGTCCACTAGATGGCAGTAGACACCTGTGAATACTGTGAAGACAGTCACACATAGTCATTGAGTGTTTCTGTCGCTCATGCTGTATCGACAGTCAGCTTTTCTGTTGCACACATACACGTGTTAACATCAACCCTCCTCACAGTATGCTGTTGGCCGGGAGTACACACATCACAACCTTTGCTGCTTTGGAGAAGCTCAGGTTGAATTTTGTTGGGGCCAAAATCAGTCATTGGAGCAGTCGAGCAGATTGTAAAAAAAAAAACAACATTCTCCAAAAGCCTTGAGTCAGATTACTGCTTTTAAGGGCAGTGCCGTGTGCATTTTGCGAAGAATTTTAGCCTCAAAGCAACTATTGGACGTAATCCCTGAGTAGTCTTTTCAGCTTCATTTAACAGAAACACAACAACAAATACTACCAAACCATTAGTGTGTAATGCCAACCTGCTGCACACATGGAGAGAAGAAGGTGTGTGTGACCATCAGTGTGATCATGTAGCAGTGTTAACAGACATGTAAGACGACTTCTCAGTTCTGTGTGAGACTGTCATGCTGATCTTGTAGATTCTCTCATTATGTGTATGCTGACCGCTAATCGTCCTCTCGCTACTGTGAGATTCACCTTTATATCATCTGTGACTGAAGTTTAAGTTTGGTTTTGTTTCCGCTCATTCTTTGAAACCAAGAGGTGTCGCGGGGTGTGTCCATACTTTTACACTGAGATGACACAGTGAGGGCACTGACATGGATAGGAACAGTCATATGCAGCAGCCAGTTTGATGAACTTAAAGTACGATTTTCTAAGTTTAGAAAGATGTTTAAATAACCCTATTAGATTACCCATTAAAAAGGTAATCTAATCAGTTGACCATACAATTTTTTTTTTTTTTTGACCATACAGTTAACAAAATATTCAGATGCCACAGCCCTACATTTAGGTGTTTTTTTATTTTCATTTTTTACCATTATGTAATCATGATATACACTTGGCAGTGATGTGTGATGGTAGAAAGTAACATGAAATGGAGAGAGAAATATTCAACAAGAACACATGTTAACAAAACAAACAAAAACTTTATAGCACAGTACAATTTAAAATCAAAGCACTCTATGTTCTGCATGTGCTTTAAAGTAAAACAAAGCCTTTGAGGATTAAGTGTTAACGTAACGCTCGATGTGAAGTGCAAACACGGCAAATGCTCTCCACTGTTCTACACCCAGTGTAATTGTAAATAGCTTAAAATTAAGGCTAAATGTTAGCAATTTACCCTCATAGTTGTTGTTTAGATCTCACTCCTGATTTGTTCAGCCAACAGAAAGAACAACATACCACTGAAGAGCAGCTGCGAGAAGAAAACAGCAACATAAAACACCAATACAATGCTGAATTGGACATTACATTGTATAATTAGCATAATTAGAGTAAAAGGCCCCAACTGGCATTTTGTGGCAGCACCAATTTTCTTTCCTTCAACTGTAGATAAGAGGACGAAATCAAAGAGCAGACTAGACCAACGCTCATATTTTTCCATCTGTTACAGCTGAATAGTTGCTACAGAGTGTGTACTAGTTCATCAAGGATATGTGTAAAGAACTTATACTTAATTTAGATCAATTTGTCTCCTTTCACACAACGTGCCATAAAAATGTATTGGAGAGCGCTCACTGGATTTTCTTTGCTGTAGTAAAGGCAAAAACCTCAGCTCTCTTAGTTTGTAACATGACCATGAACCTGTGTCTGAGGTTTTTTGGGGGTGGAAAGGTTATGTTTTTTCTTAATTATAGTTAATAAAAAAATTACAAAAGACATGTCCTTTTCACAAAAGTACCACACAACGAAGAATTTATCAACACTCGCTGCATGAATCTGCTCATCGTGGCTTTTTACAGACTTTTGTTTCTCAGATTTCATGATTGCAGTGATAATGTAGCCCTGAACCATACTGAACCAAACTGGTGCATGAACATTAGTTATGTGTCATTCAGTCTGCAGCTTATGTAACAGCCAAGCAGGCTGTTTGTTTGCTAACTCTTCAGAGTCCCAGTTGGCCTCTGTCTCCCCCCCGGCCTGAGAAGGGGCTGCCTCAGGCTTGGAAATGTTTACAGTGACATAGAATAGCATCAGGTCTCACCATTCAACATTAGTATGTTCACTGTATTCTTCATCCCCGCTGATCATTTTTAACCACAACACAGCCCTATACACAGCATCCATGACCTGTGTCTGAATGTCCTGAGCATGGAGTTGAACACTTTTTAAATTTGCTTGAGTTTCCTTCAGGCAAGGCCACTTTAAGTCCTCAGGTTTTACACTTTATGCCACAGGCAGCAAAACAATACAACACAGCATAATTTGTTTTGACATATTTTTTATTTCACTTCTTCTCCACATCTTCATCTGAATACTGACATCCTGAATTCTTCACTAAAATATTAGATCTGACCACAGATGTCCAGACGTTATTTATTTTTGAGAAAATGACCAAAGACCAGTGACTCTTACAGACATATTTATTGGCCCCAAAAGTAACATGAATTCTCGATCGTTAATTTAAAAAATAATAATAATAATTTATTTGACTGGTTGATGCACTTGAATATATAATATATTTTTACAAATATGATCTACATGCAACACTTAACTTGTAATTGTTAAAGCAGAGAGTGATGGTAAAAAGGATAAATGTTAATAGTTTGTATGTGTGTTTTTCTGTAAATCCGTTTTCTCCCTTCAGGCTATGAGTGCAAAGAAGCTACAAAAGCTCGAGAGGCGGCTTGTTAAAGTCGCCGCTCGATCTCCATGTTCCTCTCATCTCATGACTCGGCTTTTTTTCTCTGACCGCCAGGTGCTGTAGCTGTGATTTTGCCACCACCAACATGAACAGTTTGAAGAGTCACATGAGGAGGCACCCACAGGAGCACCAGGCTGTGCAGCTGCTGGAGCAGTACAGGTGAGAAAGATCAAACAGACGTCCACTACAGAGAGAGAGGTGATAAGAGCCAGAGCTGGACCTCTGAAGGAAGAATGGAGACCTGTTCCTGTCCAAAAGAAGCCAGAGTTATCTCAGCCTCTGTTTGACCATATCTCTGCTCTCTCACGGCTCCAGCAGCCTGGTGGCTCGGGAAATGGCTTTCTGATTGTAATGTAAGAGTGTGATGGAAGATAGAGAGAGTGCATGAGAGTGAATCGTCTACCTTCCTTTAAATGTTAAATATCCTGAACCCTGAGCTGGCTCTGGTTGCTGATTTCCACTTCACTGCATACTTGTTCTGTATTATACAGTCATCAGTGCCTGCGAGGCTTGAGTGCCTGTGTTTCTATACGGGAGGAGCAACTCAGACGGAGCTGTACTGTCTCTGTTTAAGGAGCACTCAAGTTATTCAGCCCTGCACTCTCATGAAACTGTGCGTCTTCTCAAAGATTGATTTAACTTCAGGGCATCAAAGACACTTTCTGCACAGATAAAGTTCTGTTTGTTTGGTTTCACATAAAAAAGTTCGCTTCGGCTTATCGCATTACATCCTGTAATGGTGAAGACACTGCAAGTATTTGCCGTTTAATGTAGTGGGCTTTAACACTAAACACAGAGCAGAAGTCTGAATCTATGGCAGCATCTGAAAGAAAGGATTTTACATAAATGAAGTTTTTTCTTATATTTACTCGTTGGATGTAGGCCTGTAGATACAGCAGCAAAGCTATCACACCATCAGATGAAGCTCATCATCAACTCCCTTTAGATTAAATGTTGTGCACTTTGTTTATGAATCTGCACACAGAGATCACTGGGTTAACTGTGTGATGAAAAATTCCTTGCGGTCACCCATAACAGAGAAGAGGAATGGGTCAAAAATAAAAAGTTAACTGTGTAAACAAATGCAAACTTACCATACTCTAGTCTAGTGCTCTAGGAGAATGATACACCGGCTTCTGCAGTTTGGGATCGGACAGCATGTAGATAAAAGCTTCAGGTCTTCTCTTGGGCTGATTCTTCTTGTCTAATTCCCAAGTGTCACCTTTGTGCAGAAAGTATAATCCACACTTTAATTTTGAGAACAAACTTAAGTGGATGAAAAAAACAATGATACTGCAGTCATCTTCACATCCTGCTTCAAGGTTGTTTTGTGGGCGTTTGTCAGCCGGGACAGTTGAAGAGAAACATGAAACCAGAAGTTTACAGATTGAGGGATGATCTATAATGGGTCATGACCAGTAGTGAACTGGTGACCTCTGTTGGGTGCACTTTAACCACAAGGCCAAACTGGTGATTCACAGTCCTGACATCTGTCCTAAGAACAGTCCTGCACTTTGTTGGAGGTTTAAAGTTCAACCAATTTAACTCAAAAAACTTCTCATTTCTTTTCTCCACTTAACGTTGTAAGATAGAGAGCATCCAGACCATATTTGTACTGTTTCACCTTTTCCACATTTGTTCATGTCACAGTTATGTACAGGTATTGAGTTGCAGTTAAATTTGGGTTTTTACCCAAAATTCCACCCACGCACAAGACCACATCAGTAAAAAATAAAACAAAATGTTTAAATTCTTTCCATTACCATTCAGCTGCATGTGACTTTTATCATTTAAAATTATTGGCATTTATAGTCAGAGGCAGACGGCTGATGAGTAACACTCATGTGGAGTCTGCCTCAAAACTCTTAAGAGACACGTGAGTTTTTTGTCTGAAAGAGTAGAAAAAGCAGATAATTATGAATTTGCACAGACTAAAAGGAGGTGCAACCAAAAGGCCTGATGAAACAGGAAAGAGTCAAAGGTGAAACTTGAGTCACTGCCTTATTTTTCTTTTGTGCACCAATGGTTTTGGGTTTTGTGTGAAGTATTTAACTCTCAGCTCAGCCCTGATGCCTGTAGTCACCCACAGACTTACGATGTGAAGGCTCATGCTCGTACGCCGGAGTTCTTTATCCTAAATGATACTTGAAACTTTAAGCATTTGAAGAGTTCATAATGACACAACCCTTAATTCTTTTCGTCATGCTGTAAATCCTTTCGTCTCTCCACTCTCCGTCTCTTGAGCTGGGCGTCCTCGGCGGAGCCTTAATTCAGGATGATTCCTCTTGATAGAAAGTATGAGAAGGATTAGTAAAACCTCAGTGCGCATATTAAATCAGCCTCGACTTGATCCGCTCTCATTCTGCCGCTGATCCTCTTCTCCTTTTGTTTCCTCTCTTTCAGGTGCTCTCTGTGCGGGTACGTGTGCAGCCATCCTCCGTCACTCAAGTCCCACATGTGGAAACACGCAGGAGACCAGAATTACAACTACGAGCAGGTTAACAAAGCCATCAACGAGGCCATTTCCCAGAGCAGCAGGTGAACACTGACAGCACAGCCTCCTCTTTTCTTTAACTCTGTTTCTGGTTACATTTTTGTATTTTACAGTCTATAAAGCAGCCTCTTCAACTTCAACTAAACCTGAGCCAGACTTTGACAGTCTGGACTGTCTGACTGCAAAGACTTCAGTGGCCTTGAGTACAGCTCAGGCTGCATTGTGAAATCTTTTTCATGAAATGTTTCCTTCAGAAAGGGCTGGAACTGAATGCCACTATTTGAGCTGGCAGATTCCTGCAGAAAAACTTTAAATAAAGTCCTTGAACGGAAAGAAATCTTAACTTATCAAAAAAAGACACAATTCTGCCTGACAGTTTAACGATGGGCTTTGTATAGACGGACTTTGGGGCTCAGCTTTTTATCGTTGCACTGTTTTGAAGCCAAAAGAACCCCATTAGAGACGGCGCCATTTTGAAGCCAGTCTGCGCAGAAGAAATCTCAGAGAATCAGAGAGGAGCCAGGTGACCAAAAAAGAAAAAAATGTGTTTATTGTTTTTTTTTTCTCTGTAGGGTTCAATATCTTCTTGGCTCTCTTTTTTTAAAGTGTCTTACCATTCTCAAAAAAAAAAAAAAAATCAAAGAACAGCAGCTATCATTCATCCTAAAACTTGGTGTAAAACCAAGTTCTAACATCTCATAACTAATGAAAAAACAACTTCTAGTACAAAACAGGACTTGGGCCCAATGTAGTTAAGTAATATCTTCATATCACTGCAACAAAAGGATGTGACAAACATTTCTTGGAGGTGTATTAATTTTTCTAAGTTTTACCACTTCCTATCCAGAATGCATTAGGAGACAGAGATTTTGACCTATACTACAGCCAGTCACAGGGGGGAGCAGTTTTTGTGGCGACCTCACTTCAACCTGAGCAGCATGGCATCCGTGTCTATTGGTATAACTCTTGCTACAAAAGAAAGCTTCAGATTGAAGATCAAACATTAACGTGAGAATTTAAGAAAACGTTACACCCAAAAAGTATCTTTGTTTGTTTTATACTACATATGGTATAAGATACTGGTATTAAACAGTGCAAATGAAGCACCCCGCTGTAGTGTAGTACCTCTGACCATCTTCAGACCAAAGCAAGACCACTGGCTCCCCCTTAAACAGTGAGACACGCTCACAGAGCCAAAGGGGTCAAGTCCACAGAAACCGTTTGTCATCCCAAAGTCATCATGATGTGCTCTAAAAGTTACTAAAAGAAAATTTCAGTCAGAAATTTCACTCCAACTGTGCACTGATGTCGGTGCCAGTGATTATGAGATCGCTCTTATTTGTATTGAGGCTCATTTGAATAGAAACTGGTCTGTTTTGCCTGAAATAAATGTCGATTGGCTCATTCACATGAATGCAAAAGCTGCATAATCTCTCAGAAAATCTGGCCCAAAATGTCAGCAATTCAGAATTTCAGAGTTCAGGTTTTCAAATTTTCCTTTTTCTCCCTTTGATATTGTTTCATTAAAAACAAAAACAAAATGTTACATACTAAAAGATGGAAGTAAGTATCAATTAAACTGAAATCATATGAGTCTACATTTAAAAAGTAGAGTCTTTATCCAAGTGTCATGACTGTTTTCATATTGCCTGCTCTGTTTTATTTGATCCCACTCGTACAACATCAGCTGGCTCTCATACTCCAGTTTGTTTTTCAGGACATGTTGGTTAAGTTTAACTACATGTTGGTGCTGATGTTTCTAAAGATTTTGCACAAAGAGAACATCTGGCAATGCTTTTAGAAAAAACTCTTTTTGTCTGACACATTCTGCTCACAGAGAAACTTTCTATGCCTCATCTAATGCAGTATCAAAGAAATGTATTTTTTAAAGAGCCAACTCTGCCAAAGAGAGAAATTTAAAACCCAGTCATTAAACGTTGGTCCCTGTTCCTCTTTTCTCTTCCTCCTGTTTTCTCCAGAGCTCCTCAGAAGCTGTCTGCGGTGCTGGAGCCATCGACAGAGCGCCACGCGGCGGTCCAGTCCTCAAAGGACAAAACAAAAGGCCCAGTGGAAACATTACCAACACCAACATCGACAACAGCGGTCAGCCTGGCCGTGGATAGCTCAGCAGGCCCCCACACCCAAATCACAGACCCCTCCAAGTGGCCCGGTGATGCCCCCAGCTCCCAGGGAAAAGACCCTGCACAGCTCCAGTCTCAGAGCCAGAGTCAGCACCGCTCAGGCCAGACGCTCGCCCCCGGCCCCAGTATGGAGTACTGCGTGCTTTTGTTCTGCTGCTGCATCTGCGGCTTCGAGTCCACGAGTAAAGAGCGTCTGATGGAGCACATGAAGGAGCACGAGGGAGACATCATCAGCATCATCCTCAACAAGGAGCAGCAGCAGCCAAATGTCCAGACAGGCCTCCAAACAGCAGAGTGAGAGCTGCCCTCTCCCCCCTCTCTTTCTTTTAACACTGACCCTCTGCTCTCACACACCGCCGCTGCACACACAAGTATTTCATTACGCTTCTTTCCCCCCGAAGTGGCCGCGGCGGGTATCCAGGTCCAACCATTTCATGTCCACCGTGCTGCAGTGGTGAGCTCTGAGGGACACCTCGGAGCAGCAGGAAGAAAAATGATGAAATAATTTTCTGGGTGTCATATTCTTTCAAAGAAGTGTCAAAAGAAAAGTTTTATCAGCCGTGTAGGTTTAGTGTCAAATAATTTGACACCTGAAAGGCACAAAACGTGTCTGATTATAAGGGACGAGGCTGAGCTCTAAACCAAGTTTAACTCCTCACAGGGACAAATTCATACCTCATGAAACCATACAATCCCTCAGCAGAAATGGAAAAGTTTGACTTATTTTCCAGCCTAATTCATTTATTGACCATGAGGCAGCTCTTTTATTGCTACTGTAATATTTAATATATTTAATCGGACACAGTTGAGGAGCTCCATGTGCCTAAAGGCATGTTTCACAGCTTGAATATGATTTAATATTTATCAGTCTATTATTATGCATGTTAGATTCTGTTGTGCCAATTTCAAGCGGCAAGTGTTGAGTAGGTTTTTTTCGTTTTTTTTTTGTTTATTTTGTTTGTCAGACTGACTGTATTATTTTTTATATATATATTTTATAAAGTAGTGTGTTTGGAGGAACATTGTGCTGAAGGTGATCAGAGTGAAGTAGAGAGGGGACTTGGTTAGACTTGATTGTAGTGTACTGGAGACAGACGTTTGGGTTCAAAGCATGTCGACAAAAGGAACGATACGAAGGGAAGTTGGGAAAAGACGGGCTTTCGTTGAAAAGCAGGCGTGTGTCGCGTTTAATCAGATACACCTGCACACACCTGCGACTGTGGTGCTACGCTCACTTCAAGGGGCGTCATTTAAGGAACAGATTGTTTTTTATAGCCCATGAAATTTCTGTTGTATATAATAATTTTTATAGCCTTTACTGTCTTTTTTCAGTGTTTTTAAAAACAGAATTTCTAGTGTTAAAGGAGACTTGAAACAAGGACTGTCTACACTAACAGAAATGCCTCAAAATGAGAAAAAAAGATGTAAAAATACAGTTTAAAGCTAAATTTTCAAGGTGATCCCCTTTGACTGAGTAGACGATGACTACTGACCTGGAAAAAAAAAAAGTAAGGAAGCTTCTTTATCTATAAAATTGAGGAGATTTAAAATCTAAAACAATCTCATTACTCATTAACCCTAATTCATGCTGGGAAAATGAGTCATAAGAAGGTTGAAATCATTCACAACTCAATGTATAAAGATATCTTGATTACCAAGGAGCTTTAGTGATATATTTTTCTCTTTCTGCTACAATCTTTGCTCATTAAGATCACATTACAAAATGTTATTCCAGGAAATTAAACTTAACAAGAATCTTTCAAATGTCCAGGAATAAACTCACCAATGAATTATTCAGTCTCCTCATGCAACTCACTGAACCAAGTCGATTCATCGGTATGCTGTCCCGTCTGTACATCCACATAGAAATAAGCTGAAGAAATTAAGACCAAATAGGAAATCTATTATTCATGCCCCCCCCTCCCTCCTCCTCCTCCTCCTCTTCTGCCTGACATCACAGCTTCTGCGTTTGTAGAGCGCTTTGGGTGAAACAAAATTAAATATCTGTCCCAAAGTCTCGTTATCTGACCGGGGATCGTCGTTATCAGGGCAGGTTATTATCACCTGGCTTTCAATTTACAATTCAGCGAGTGAGGATGGAGGGAGGTGGGTTACATGTGTGAGTTCAGAGGAGAAATAAATAAAAGTGAGACCTCAGAGGCCCTTCTGTCTGATTAGTAACATGCATGTGAATGAGCTGTGAGACTAGACTGACTTACCCCACACACACTCACACACTCACACCTTAGCTCTCAGCTCATGTGGGGATCATGTGACTGCTTGTAATTATTCCACAACCAAACTGAACTCTAGTCAAAAGCTCCCAGTGGATTTCACGACTTCTAGTGGAGCGATTGAGTTGTTGTTTTTGTCTGTTTCCTCATGTCAGCTAATACATCACCATTCACATCTTTTAATCAACCTATGTATACAATAACATGTTTCATTACTCACTCATGTCCTGTTCAGTGACCCTTCTTCTATGTTTCCATCTAAAATGCTCCCTTACATCCCCTCTCACATGCAGACACACACTTTTTCCAAGTTTATCTATTTGGATCTGAAAGCAAAGATGAACTCCACCTGTCCACTGATGTCCTCTTAAACCTGTCGGCAGTGTTAGTGCCCTGTTTTAATGTCTGGAGCCATTTGAAAGAGCCATCATTATTAATAATATCCATTTATGAAAACATTCAAATATCTTTTATTCTGAGAACAATGCAGCTCTGAAAGTCCAGACAGATTTCCATGAATAAGCCATAATCTTGAATAAAATGGATACAGCTTTCAGTTTTGTGTTATGACACATCCGGTGCTCTAATGAGTGTTTCACTGCAAAACCTGTGATTCTGACTTAGAATAGACTGTAGTGTTTTATGAATAAGAGGAGTCGTTCTTAACAACAGTGCAGCTCATGGATTTGTTTTGAACAGACACTTAAAGAGGGGTGTTGTACTGTCTGAGACCCTCTCCCCCTTAGTCCCTCTGGTTCCCTCATAGAAGCTTGCATCATTTACAGCTTATAAAGAATCTCATTATCTCTCACAGGGGTTTACAGAACCCTTATTTCGGCCTCTGAAACACTTTGTTATAACTGCTGCCCCTTTAAGACTCTCCACTAAACGAACCCTCTACTCTCTAATTGGTCAGCCCAGTAGAGATCTACAGAGGGCGGTGCTTTTGACAGACCTTGGTGTTTGAGGGCCCACCTCTTTAATGTGTTAGGAAGCAGTTAGGAGGATCATTATGTGACAACCTCATCATTTCAGCAATCTTGAGAAGATCTCGTGTTTTTTTTGTTTTGTTTTTTTCCCCGAATGGAGCGTTTTGATTAGTCCAAAGAGAGATTTAAAGATTAATACAGGTTTGAAAATCTGTACATTTAGCCTGAATATCCAGAATTGTTGCTTTATTTGCTAAAACACACATTTAAAACATATGAAACTGTAAAACTCCCGTTTTATTCCTAGAACAACGAGATACATCAGTGATTGGATGCAACACAGAACCCCAGAATTGTGCAGATGGACTAGATTTTGATCTTTGCCGGTCTTGAAGCCAGAAAGACTCAAAAGATAAGTGCTTTACATTTATCACAAATGATAAAACTATTGGAAAAAACAACATTGGCATTAGTTCAAAACTTAGTGAAGTCTGCAGCTACTCAGTTTTACATCTGTGTCTTCAGGAATAAATCCTATAAAATTCATCAAATTATCACTCAACAAAATCAAAACATGAAGTGTTTTTTTGTTAGTATGTGTAACAGATAGAGAAAATAACTTTAGCACCTGCATGAGAGCATTTTTTTTCTTCTCACCTCATCGCTCCTAACACCTGTGGTTTGATGTTTTTTCGTTTCTCTTTCACTCAGCCTCCCGTGTCTTTAAACAACCCTCGTTGTCATATTCATTTCTCTAAAGTGACTCATCAGCTATTTACCATCAATCTTATTTTTAATTAAGCTGTGTTAAAATCACAGATTGAAGTTGAGTTTTGTTTTTTTTGTCATTCTCCTGAAGGTAAAATGTGTGCAGGTCGAGTTTTCAGGCAGTAATGCAAAATGTTCTGTGTCATAAGCTGTAAAAAGAGGAGTCCACTTAGCACATTTAGCATCTTCCCCTCCTGACTGAGCCATTCTAACTCCACATCCACTTACCGTTACCCTACACCTGTGCCATTTTTAATGATAACTTTGTGTTTTGTGCCTTTTTTTGTTCATATTTATCTGTCAGATTTTGACTTACCTGCCAAACCTGAAGTCGGTATCTGAATCTCACTTGATAGTAAACACCAACTGTATCACCATTAAGCCAAGATGAAGCTGATTAAGAAAACAGATTGGGGAGTTTTCCATTGAGTTAAATCCACAGAACCATCAACAAACCTTGAATGTGAAACAGCTCTTTCTTACACTACCGACTAACTCACCTGGTGATCAGCTCCGACACTTGGTACTGTATTCAGAGTGTGGACATAATGCAGAGAAATTCTGCAAAAACTTAAAAACTGACTTTTTTTTAAAAAAAGATAATCTATTTTTTAATAATCTTGTTATAAAAAATATACAAAAAAATCTGGTTTCTGTTGCGTTCGGGCTCTGATTGTTTGTACTCCCAGTGTTTTAAAGGGAACTGACAGTTTTAAGCTAAACGTACCTGACTGAGCTGCGTTCTTTAAACCAAAGTAGGTGGAGGATTTTAACGTGTCAGTCCGGATCAGTGCGTGTTTCTGCTCATTTTTGTATCCAACGTTCAACATGGATTAGTTTCAGACAGGAGTGATGACGCTTGCTTTATGTTTATTTATTTTTAGAACATCTAGACTTTGTTATGTCACGATTTTGCCATTGTATTTTTGGTAATAAAGACAGAAATTAAAGACGACTGTTATTTCTGTGTGATTCTTCGAGATTGAGGCTGATGCTTTTGCCTTTTTTGAGACTCAAATGTTACATCAAGCTGAACTCAAATCTTAACAAGACTGTATTTTTCAACACAGCACACACACATAAGAAACCCTTTGACTGATATTTTTACTCAGAAATACTGTTTTCAGTCCTCAGTGCTCCACACTTTTAAATGTCAGCCCTGTATTGATGCAAGGCTTGTCATTGAAAAGGCTCAAAGAGAAACATGCAGACACTTTACTCTGAGATTTCTGAGTCTTTATTAAACGCAGAGAAAGGACTCATTGGTGATGTACAGTCACATTTATTTTCATTGACCTGCTTAAAGCCCCTTTCTTGTCGCTACGTCTGGATCTAAAGAGAGAAAAGATGTGAGTCCGTCTTCTGAGAGCCTTTTCATAAAATACAGCAGAAGTGAGTAAGGCCTTGTTCAACCATGAGGTCCAAACCATGGAACTGGATCTGAGAGCAAAGAACACCTGAATACACACTTATTCAAATATCAAACCAATAACAGGAACATTATGGACAACATGCTTTCATCTCCTCAAACAGTGCATAAGCATATATGTGTGCCTTAATCATGCATACCAATGTTAGACACATAAATCTATGATTCATCAATATTTTCATACCTGAATTATTTCTTACTTTGCAAACAAATTTAGAACCTCCTCAGACCATGTGTACGCACAAATGATGAATGATCAGCCACCTAAAAAACTTAAAATAGACTTTTTCAACTAAAAGCATTATATTGAAATTCACAAGCAAGGACCACACATCAACATGGGATTAAAATGGTTTATTTACATGAGTAAATGCAAATGTGCTTTTAGGTCATAAGCGTTTTGGGAAAGCTATGAGAAGGAGTCTGCCATAGCTCCCGGGCACAACGGACCCCCCTTATTTAAAGACCCTACGAGGTAGGAAATAGATAGATAAGGGGAGGGTGGGAGGGACATACAAAGAGAGAACAAACAAGGTATGGTGGGTTACGTTAAATACCGGAAGGGGTGATGTTGAGGTGTGGTCCTGCTCCTGAAATTCTGCTAAAAAAGCTCCACAACAACTTTTACCTCAAGAAAAGAGCCGAAAATAAATTCATTCATAAAAACTGTGCATCGGCTAAATTTATTAAATAACCATGAAACTGAGACTTTTTCACCCTCATCATGCTTATATTGTTAAATCTTAAATTAAATATTTAGTTTACATCAAAAATATAATCATGTGCATATCAGAATGTTACATTTTATGTTTAATAAATCATAACTGCTCTGACAGTCAGTGCAATAAATTTTTGCAAACAGAATGAAGATGTTTAATAACCGGCTTCTTCTTATGACTTTAAACATTTTCTGAGTACGTTACGCACCCACAGCTCCACTGTTCACTCAGATTATTAATTTGTTTGCAAAAATATCCAGCAGCTGCTTGAATGTGTCGTTAATGTTTGGAATACCCGGTATGATCTCCCTCAAAGCACCAACCAGGAGAGTCAGCTGGTCCTTTATCCCCTCACCAGTCAGGACGAACGTCTGACAACGAGACTCCCGGTGAGGGACCATACAGCTCGTTCTCCCCAGGTGACAACGAAGTTGAGGTCAACAGCTCCTCTCCCTGATGGGCTGAACAAATGTCCTCATATAGATAAAATGTGTGTCATGAATTCAACGATGATTTTGCATATTTTTTTTATTTTGTGCAGGGAGTAGGAACATTTCTGAATGAAGCCAAAACAAAGTCAACAGAAACTTCAAAAATGATCCTGTTCATTTTTTTATACACTCACACTGATTACAAGCAAATAGATCACAGGTGAGGATGGTCACCTTGAGCAGATATTTAAACACATTTGTGTTAACTTTTGTGCATTTATCAGGCCAAAACCACCATAGTTGTGTAAACTTCTTAACAGGGTCACTTTTGAAGTTTCTGTTGTCATTATGATTTAAAAAGAGTAAACTTTTTTTTTTCAAAAATATCTTCACCCAACCTCTAATCATGGGTGACAGAAAGGTTCTTATGTTATCATTCATATTTTCTGAGAAAAGGCCAAAAATTCAGAAATTCTGCTGGGGGGTGTAAACTTTTGGGCACAGCTGTATAAGCTTGGCGTTAACACGAGAACACTGGGAATTTCAGAAAAAATTCACTCTGGGGGGTGTTTTCAAAAGCTTGTGTTTTAGGTCAGCTTTAATGTAGTTTCTGTGTAAATGAGAGGCTGAAACACAACAATACTTTTGCATGTCACCCTAAAACTGTTGTCGTGTAAACAAGGCCTTAGTCTCTCTGCCACGTCATGGTTTCACTCAGGACTGATATTGTTCAGTTCAAACTCTTCTACAGCTGATGGATGAGAGGGTTTACCTAAGGACAGGTCCCCGGACAATAACAGGACCAGTACACAGAGACAGAAAACCATTCACAATCACATTCATACTTACAGACAGTAACTGCTTAATAAATAAGCACGTTTTAGGAAACATGCACAGAAGGACCTGGTTGTTTGGCAGAAGCACTAACTACTGCATCACACCGTGTCCCTGTAGAAAAGCTCTTTGCAACATTTAATTGCAAACAGTTGAATCTGTAAACATCTGATTGTCTAACAGACTTAATTAAAAGCGGCACAGCTTTTTACAAATTTAATTAAGTCTGTCTGACAGAATTTTAACTAACGTTACGGAGAGCCCTTTTTATCATTATTGGATTTAAAACTTCAGACACACAAAGGAAACACACTGAAATTAGAAAGGAGCAACAACATCAAAAATAACAAAGATAGCATTAATATAACACTAATATAATGATATCTTTAAACATATCTGTGAAGAACAGTTAACACTAAGAAAGAAGGCAGCTTTGAGTACAACCAGAATTACAACAATGTATTACTGATATTGTTAAACCTATATTGATGATTTGATGAAATGTTACTCCATGCTTGACTTAAGACATGGGAGATTTGCTGTTAATGTGCACTGTGAATAATGTAGTGATACTGATGTGCATATCTGATGGGTTGTGAAATGCATGAGGCTCTACAGAAAAAGAATCAGTCTTACCCTATGGAGGTGGCTTCAATTATCATGGAGAAGCTTGAGGGGCACTGAAAAATCTACATGTACAAGCTGCACCAGAGCAACGCCACAAAAAACGTATCACATAATGACTGTCAGGTGATTATATTTATAGTCTGTAGTACATTAGAAGCTCAATATGTGAATGAACAACAGATGCCTCTGCAGCTTAACTCCATCTTTATGAAATGCCCCCAAACAACCATTAGCACTCAAAGGTTCCTGTCCAAGTATTTGTCTTTCATACAATAAAACATCATAATTCAGTATCATGTTATAATGTGATATTTAGTTATTGATTTACTTTTAACTGCAGAATGACTGAAGCCTATAACTTAAGCCAAGCAAAAAAAAAAAAAGTTACATTTCAATACAACATTGATATCATTTTGATAAAGCTTTTAGTTAGAGCTGGATCAGGCCTGAACCAGCTCTTACTTATGCTGCTAAAGGTCTAGACTGTCAGGGGTAAACTGATATACTAGGCTTCTGTTTCCCTTTCTCCTCCATCTGTCAGTGTAAGTTTTATCTTAATGCACCATTACAGCTATTAACCATGATCCTCTGGGAGTTTCTCTGAGCTTGTTTTGTAGGTTCATGTGGATTGTTGCTGTGGATCTACAAATTGATGTGGGACTACCTGACTCCAGCTTCTCTGTCTGTCTATCTCTCTCCCTCTCCAACATGTGTCTGGTTCTGTCCGAGGTTTCTCTTTGCCACCGTAACTTGCTAAAAGCTGCTGCAAAGTGCTCGACTCATGATGGGTTAAGATGAGATAAGATTCCTTATCTTGTCTTGATGTCTTGTAAAATGTCTTGATATAACGTTTGTTATGATTTGGTGCTATATACAGTACAGGCCAAAAGTTTGGACACACCTTCTCATTCAATTTGCGTTTTCTTTATTTTAATTACTATTTACTGGACTGACTGACCTTCATTTCTTAAAGTAATGATGGCCACTTGTTTTCTTTAGTTAGCTGATTGGTTCATGTCATAATATGAATTTTAACAGTTGTCCAATAGGGCTGTTGGCTGTGTATTAACCTGACTTCTGCACAACACAACTGATGGTCCCAACCCCATTGATAAAACAAGAAATTCCACTAATTAACCCTGATAAGGCACAGCTGTGAAGAGAAAACCATTTCAGGTGACGACCTCTTGAAAAATGCCAAGAGTGTGCAAAGCAGTAATCAGAGTAAAGGGTGGTTATTTTGAAGAAACTAGAATATAAAACATTTTTTCAGTTATTTCACCTTTTTTGTTAAGTACATAACTCCACATGTGTTCATTCATAGTTTTGATGCCTTCAGTGAGAATCTACAATGTAAGTAGTCATGGAAATAAAGAAAAGGCATTGAATGAGACAGTGTGTCAAAACTTTTGGCCTATACTGTAAATAAAGATTGATTGAATGATTGATTGATTGATTGATTGAACACTGTGCTCTACAGGCATCAACAACTTATAAACTTCTTGCTTGTTTGTTAGTCTGTTTGACTGCGTCTGTACCAGCTGAAGTTGCACTCAGTGATGTCAGTATAGTCAGGTTTTTATCAGCCAGCTTCCATCCCTCTGGGTTTCAGTGAAACTTCTTTCACATCAACACAAGTGTTAGTTTCATGATTCAGGCTAATTTACAGTGAAGGAATGTATTCTCACATTTGTGTCTGGGAATAATTGTCGCACATAACTTTGTGGTTTTATCTCTTCATTTGTTTCTCCCTCTGGTATCATGCTGCTATCAACTTCTTATTAGTAAATTCAAACTCTTTTCACAGAACTCTTAATTATTATGTAATGCCTCTGTGAGGTCATGAAGTTTTGAGAAATATAATAGAAAGAAATTGTAATAACAGAAATTTGTTCAATGTAAGCCTCAATAAATTTCAACCATTGAGCTTTTATTTGCTCCTTTTTTCCTGATAAGTAAAGGCTTAACTCCTCCAATTTACATGAAGCAAAGAAGTCGTCAGATTCAAGCGGTTTTTAATAATGGAATACAAAATACAACAAATCAAGGTCTCTCAGAGCTGTGCTAAGCCAAGCTACAACCCTCCATTATTACACACACACACACATACACACACACCGCTTCTCTTTGAAAGGAAAACCATGTTCCTGTAATCCTTTCTGCTTTTACATGAAACCCTGACTGCACAAGTAGAAAAAAAAATCATCCTAGTTTATTCATTTCTTTACAGGATCAATTTTTCCAGCTAAACCTTTTATGAGCCCACCATGAAAGTGAAGATCAAGGAGGAAAAAAGAAGCAAACATGAAATCAGGACAAGAAAGAAATGAGGGTGAAGACAGGGTGAGGATTTGAAGATGTTCATAAGTCAGTCAAAGGTTTGGTTTGTCCTGCGCCTTTTGAACCTTGTTTTGTGCTGCTTAAATAGAAAAAAGATGATATTTTTTTTGTTCCGTGTTGGCAAAAAGAAGTTCAATTGGTCACAGAGGGAGAGACGAAGGTTGTCTTAAATGGTTCATCTTTCCCCAGTCTCACTCTATTGTTTGAGATAGCAAGACTGAGAAATAAAAGGATGTAAGGGAGGAGTCGGGGGTTAGTTAGAGTGCCCGCAAGGAAATAATACAAGAGCTAAAGGGCCGGAGTCAGAGAGCATGGCCATTACACTAACTGTTTTCTCCTCCAATAATCCTTCTTTGCAACAAGAGTCAAGCCAATTTATTCTTAATCCGCTTTGATAATCTCCAGCTCTTTCATGTTTTTCCATCTGAACGCGCTGAGCGGACTCTCGCTCCACATGTTTACAGTCTCCAGGGCGTCTGTGGAAACAAAGTTTGCGAACGCCCTGGATTGGCTGGTTTGATTTATTTGTTTGGTGCTGGTGGTTGTGTTTGTATTGTGTTGTCAAAGTGAGAGAGAATAGGCTACTTTGCAGCATAAAACAGAGTGTACAGTGTCAGCAGCTCACAAAGAGACCATTTGTTCAGAAAGAAGGACGGAAATCAGAAAAACTTTCCACTGCAAGGTCTGTGGATTTTCTGCTCTGTAAAGACACACTGGTGCTGAATAATTTGAAAAGAGAGGATTTTTTTTTTATTGCTCTTGGTAATTACTCTCACCCCAATTATACCGAGGTGAAGGTAGAAACTTTTTGTTACAATGTGTACTATTCCATGAGTTGAAATCATTTTTCTACTTTTCTAATATTTAACCAGAACTTCATTGTTGGTATTTCTCACTCATGTCAGATTACTTACATTCTCTTTTGAGTACTCTCTTTGTAAAGATGTGGAGAAAGAACACATCAAACCATGTGCTCTGAAGTGATGACATACAGTTGTGCTCAGAAGTTTATGTCCCTGGCAGAATTTATGATTTCTTAGCCATTTTTCAGAGAATATGAAAAGAAAACTTTTCTTTCACTCATGGTTACTGGTTGGGTGAGGCCATTTATTGTCAAAAAACTGTGTTTACTCTTTTTAAATCACAATGACAACAGAGAGTACCAAAATGACCCTGGTCAAAAGTTTACATACCCCAGGTCTTTATACCCTGTATTGCCTCCTTTATCGTCAATGACAGCTTGAAGTCTTTATGTGGTAGTTGGGGATGGGGGTATTTATCTTTTCAGATGGTAGAACTACCCATTCTTCCTGGCTCAATGATATTGAGGTCAGGATACTGAGATGGCCACTCCAGAACCTTCACTTTATTCTGCTGTAGCCAATGGCAGGTCGCCTTGTGTTTTGTCAAGTTGGAATGTCCAAGTTCATCTCATGTGCAGCTTCTGGGCTGATGAGTGCAAGCTTTCCTTTTGTATTTTCAGATAGCATGCTGCATTCATCCCGCCATCAGATTTGACCAAGTCTTACAAGAATTATGTTATGGCAATGCAACCCAGCATTTAATGCAAAACTGCAAGTAAATCATTAGATTAGAAATAAATTATCAAAAGTTTTCAAACAGCAGCATATCTTTCTGTAGCAAACCTCTTCAAGATATCTTCACGACACTTGCTGAAATGATAGGGTTATCAGGGACAAGCCTTGAACACCAACACCCCCACGGGCTGACCAATTAAAGGGTAGGGGGTTTGTGAACCTTGAGTCTTAAAGAGACAGCAGCTGAAACAAAGAATCTTTGACAGAAGCTGAAATGAAATTTTTGTGGTGTAAGTCACAAAAAGTTGCCACCAGGAGACACCAATGGGACAATATCGCCTCTTAAAGGTAGGGTCTGCAGGAATTTGTGTTACTGTTCGAAAACACAACATCCAAACTGGGATCCTCCTCCTCCTTTGTGGCTCAGTGCCAGCAGCAGCGCATGCCCACTGCCTCCAACCGTAACTTTGTGAACACACTCACCTGCCCAGCAAGCACTTGCACCATCACTTTTCTATGTGGGAGAGACTCAAGAGCTGTACACTTGACTTCCTGCAGGTAAATGAGGTATACTGTAAATATTTTATCATCCTTTGCCCGTGTGACAGCCACTATCGTAGCCACTCAGGCTCATAGCTTCTCCCTCTGCTATCATCTGCATCCAAAGTCACTTGTGCACCGGGTGAGCTGGGATTTGCTGAGTTCACCACACCTACTCTCCATCCAGAAATGTCCTGAGACAACCAAAGCATCATCATTCAGTCACAGGAGGGGTCTGAGGCAGACACAGACCATAGATGATGATCGAGCAGGATTATTTCCATAAAAGTTGACTTATTATTTTTTAGGAAAATCCTGCAGACCCTACCTTTAATGCATGCATAGATATAAACTACCAGTATCCAGACATATGAATGGGCCTAGACCTGTGCTATTCATTTTCTTTCTCAAGATGGATTTAGTATTGTTCATGCAGCAGCACAAAACAACTGAGTTTTCGTGTTAGTAACTATTTTGATGAAAATATATCATTGAGTTTGATTGAAATGGCAGCAATAGTGAATCCAATGGACCACCCATCATCAGATGCCGCCGTCATAACTGGTTACAATAAAAGCTGAAGCAGAATCCCTGTTTTGACTTATTTTAGTGTGCCCCTTCTTTAAATAAAGGATTGAGATTGTATAGTTGAGCGAGAGACAACTGAAGCCTGGTGTGCACTCCTGTATCAAATATGTCAAAGCGTGTTATAAGTTCCAGGGCCCACACAAGTAGCCTGAATTACAACTGCTCAAACACAAATGTTTTGAAAAGCAAATAGCACAAGCTCTGTGATTGGTCGTTGTTATTATTGCATTAGAATTGGATTGCAGGGTCTTGACCAATCAGAATCCAGGTTTTAACAAAACAGAGTAATTGGAGGGTAAGCCAAGTCTTTATCATACAAAGCAAAAAACAAAATGCATTTTTTTGAAAGTCATTTCTGTTTGAAGGTTTTTCCCTTTACCATCTGATGTGTAGAGCTGCACTGTAATAAGCACTTAATGCCTGAATGAAAGAGGCTGCAGTGTTAAGTAGCTTCAGGGTGACCAAAGACCTTTTCATAGTGTGATAAGCTCATTTAGTCAAGTTATCTTGAAACCAAAGCTGCCCTGACTCTGGAAACATATAAGCTTTATCTGAGAATAACGGGAGAGAGAGAGAGAGAAGGATGGTAAAAGGCGCCTTAAACACAACAGTTCTGATCCTCAGGTTAAAAACATGCCATGAAAGCATCACTCCATGAATGTATTCCATTTAAGAAAAGGGCTGCAACATAACAAAATGAGGGAAAAGTGAAATGCTGTGCATACTTTCTGGATGCAGGGTAAGAACAAAAAAGACGTACCTTTCATACAGTATTTTGACATCTGAACGGAGGTGAATTGAAAACAAGATTGACACATCTGCAGTTCTTGAATTAAAGACATTTTTTCAGTCTGCATTCAAAGTGCCTCCACAAAACAAATATGGGAAACACCTTTGTGGCTTCCTCACAGGAAGATAAAGAGGTTAAATTGTGTTATGCCATTATGTATTGAACCTTTGGGGGTTTTCAAAAGTGGAATCAAATCAAGAAACCTCTACAGGTAAATATAAAGCGTACAAAGAAATGAATACCTCTGCATCTTCCAGTGAGTTCCTTGACCCAAGAGTTGTTGAAGTGTATTGAACCAAAGCAATGGGTAAATAGGTGGCTTTAGGCTGCACTTAAGTGCCTGGAGACAGGTGGAAATCTTTAAATATGGGTTAAAGTCATATTCAGACTTCACTGTGTAAGAGCAGGAACAGCTTGTGGTTGAAATAAAAGCTTTTATCAGCTTTGCATGTCCTTATTCAAGAGGCATAGAAACACCCGTTCCACCTGTTTTCCTCTTCATGAGGGTTTAATGTTGGATTAAAAGTGTTAATTTGTTTTCATTGAGGGAGGGAATACTGTTAAATTAATTCAGAGCTGCTTCTCTTAACCCCCAAAAAAAAGACAATAATTGAAAATAAATAATAAATATCCCTATATTACACAGTTAACACAAGGGACATTACTAATGATGATAGCTGCTTTTTGATATGTTCATAGTTATATTTTATAAATATGTAACAAAACTGGATTAATTCATAGCATTGTTGAAATATTTCAAGGAAGTAATGGAGGAGGAACATGTCCAGCGCCTACTGATAAGAGCGTTTGTGGCACACATCTTGCTAATCTTGGCTCTGTCATCCAGGAGAAAGATTTAGGACCAAAACCTCCTGATGAGGACTTGATTTGACATGTTATCACATACAGTTGTGGCCAAAAATTTACACCCCCCAGCAGAATTTCTGTTTTTTTGGCCTTTTCTCAGAAAATATGAATGATAATAATATGTCATGATAATGTCTTCACCCAACCTCTAACCATGAGTGACAAAGGGTTTGTGTTACTATTCATATTTTCTGAGAAAAGCCCAAAAAATCAGAAAATTCTGCAGGAGGGGATGTAAACTTTTAGGCACAACTGTATATTAAGTAAAATCTCACCTCTGACTTTCTTGCATACAACAGTGATACAGCCCTATTCCTGGCAGCAACAGCATCATAGAGGAGCTTTCTCAAACGACCCCACCTTGTAGCATAGATCATTCATTTACACCCCCAGGCAAAAGGCAGGGGCTGTTCTTATAGCAGCTTTCAGCAAGAGATACTGATATATTTCAGTGCACTCATATAGTTTAAAACCAAATACTACTAAAATTGCAATATAGTGAAGTATATTATTTCTGCTGAACAAATACTAGGTTGCTGCAGGTGGGACATTGCTCCAGGTTATTAAACACAGTTATGAAAACACTGTATAATCAAACTGTGAAATGATTAAAATTAGTTAGGTGTGAACCATACACATTTACCAGAAAAGACTGAGACAGAGTGCACAGTCATATAGCAGATATGAAGTGAAATAAATGAGTATGATCACAGACTGAGGTGACTTAAAGGGAGTGTGAGGACTTTCTGAATGATCTTGAAAAAGTCTGGTATTATTGATATATTATTATTATTATTATTATTCCTTTTAATGTACAATGTCAAGTATTTAGCCTATTTATTTTGAGGGTTACAACTTCAACTTGATACAAATGATTTTCCCAAATGTAAATTTCACATCAGCGCCACAGATGATGTTGCTCAAGTTTTGTTGAGGCAAGTTCCTGTGTCTGCACATCACTGAGGCCCTGACCTGGACCCCAAACACCACAACAGCAGTCAAAAAGACCCAGCAGCAACTCTACTTACAGTGGATCCCCAGGAAGTAAAACTTGTAAAAGTGACTGCTTGCTACCTTCTATCAATACTCCACCAAGAGTGAGCTGACACTGTATCTCTGCGTGGTACGCTGGCAGCTTGGCAGCAGACAAGAAAGCCTTGTGGAGGGCCACTTGTTCTGTCAAAAAAAGCATCACCTGTACACTGCCCAACCTTGTACTTTGCTATGCCTGCTGCCTCAGCAGAACCACCAACTCCCTGAATTTTAAATAGCATGTACTGTGTCTTGTGAAGAAGCTGAGGTTGGAGCTGGGTATTCATTTCATAAACAAGTTGTTTTTCTGTCAGTATATAAAAAAAAAGGTTTGTGATTGAACCATTTGTCCCTTTTTTCAGATCTTGGTGATCTTCTGTAAGCCTGTGCACAGTGTCTCCATATGGTTGATATCGTAACACGTATCTCTTAGGTTCATAATAAATTTTAGACCTCTGATTCATCATTGTGAGTTAAACTATCGGGTTGGACGGCCCGCTTTGGTGTCCCTTTATTTGTTTATGTCTATCATTTCTATTCATGTTTAAATCATGCAGAAAAGTATCAGACATGAATTCTTGCATTCCAAGGACCTCTTTATGCTCCCTGTTCCAAACACTTGGACTGAAATTTGGTAAAGAGCTTTTAAGTAACCAGTTACAAAATGACTTGAAGCTTAAGGAGCTGGTGTCCTTTAATGTTTATAATTTAAATGCGGAAGAAGATTTTTTTTTAGCTTGGCTGCTGGATCCATTTATTCCCAGAAAAACTCACAGTTTGCTATATTTCAAACTACAATATTGTGTTTTGTAAACTATACTTTGTGTCTCTGTGTTATTTTGTCTGTAACTTTGTTTTTGCTGCTGCTTGTCTTGGCCAGGTCTCCCTTGAAAAGGAGGTTTTTAATGTCAATGGGACCAAGCTGGTTAAATAAAGGTTGAATGAAAAGAATCCTGAAACACCTCTCCTATCCCAAACACCACATTTATCCCATCACAAACAGCCTCCAGAATAGCTTTTGTCCCAGTGACATATGGGAACTGAACACTGCAAGATGCCCACTTAGTGTCAAAAAACAAACAAACAAATAAATAAATGCATAAATGCAGTAAATGTTTGTACTCTGTGTTGCACCTTATACTGAAGCTATGTGTTTACTCCCTATGCAACTTACATGAAGAGCATATCCTATCTCCACAACAACAATGAATATTTTTTTCCCTACAGAAACATGCTGGTTGTGCATTTGTATAGTTTTGTATCTCTCCTTGTTATTAAATTATAACTGGTAATATATTTTTTTATTTTGTTATTTTTTGCAGTATTTTGCACTATACGAGATTGCTCTTATTCCCCTGTACTCATACAGTGACATCAAATGAATCAGAATATTGTTGTCATGTCCTGACAGTAATAGTGGTGATGTCTTGTTGCCTAATATTTCACAAATAACATTAAAAATACAACAATATTCTCCTCTGCTGACCCTTGATGTAATGAAAAATAGTACAGAGAACAATGTTTTTACTGCTACGCTCGCATGTAGTGTTTCTTTTTCCTCTTTAATGCAACACCACCTGCTTTCATCTATTTACCTCTCTCTTTGTGCCATTCTATCCCCTGTTATCTATCTTCATTTCGACAAACGCCACTCTGACGCTTTTATTTTGAAGGCGTGCTCTGTTGTGTTCCGGTTGCGTCCCCCTGGTTAAACACAGTGCGGTACGAAGCTGAAGGAAAAAAGAGAGGAGCGATAACTGAAAGAGTGAGAAAGATAGAGAGAAAGAGGGAGAGAGAGGGGGAAAGGGGGAGGTAGAGGAGAGCTAACGGACCGTCCTACCCGTCGCTGCTGTAGAGGACAGAGGGTGAGGCTTATAAATGTACCATGTTACCATGTCTTTGTCGCTGTCAGGAGTAAAGAGGCGTCCATAGCAGCTCTGCGCCTTAATTCAACATGCCCATTCATTACAACACCACCAGACAAGAGTGCACAACGCGACTTCAAACCTGGACTACAGCACTTAAAGCTAGTCTGTGTCTCATTATTCGCATTGTTATGACTAAACTCCCTCCTTATCTGACCACAGGGGACTTGAACATGTGTTGTTGTGCTTGGCGTAGCCTGAAATTCAGTCATCTGGCTCTGTGTCGGTGTGGATGGATGGGATGTGATGGTTCTTGTTATTTTGGCAGCATCATGAGCAGGAAACACCGCTGTGAGCAGGCCTGTCCATCCCAAACATCAGGGTCTGACTGAATGTAGACTACAGTCATCTAATCCATCCAGACATGGATGATTTCATGAAACAGTTGTTGCTTATTTGGATTTTGCTGTCATGTAGTCATCCATCTGTATCAGGGCTACAAATAATGGTGCATTGATGAGCCATGTCAACAAATGCAGTGGTCATCATTAACAAAACAAAGCAGCTACACAGTCACAAACACTGAGAGAAGCAGGTTTGAGTTCATACACAGCCCAACTAAAGCCTGATTACCTGAAACATACATGTCAACCGTGTGGATTACCAATGAAATATCTAACATAAAGACATTTTATTCCTACAAACACACAGAAGTATGTTTTTCTATAGGTTAAAACTGGAGCCTGACTGATATGTGATTTTTGGGGCTGATGCTGATATCCCACATATCTGCTGAAACATAACATAAGATCATTGATATACACAGGATATTTCCTGTACATGGACACAAATTGTTATAATACCCAAAATATGATTTTGGGTATGGCATAATAATGTTGAAACCCTGTATTATAGACTTTTATTAGGAAAGGGTGGACATGTGTATTGACAAGAGCATTTATCTCTATTTATTTCGCAAAAAAAACACATTATATGATGTTAGAATGCCACATTATCTGCCTTATATTAGGTAATGGTGGAGGTGTGAATTATCAGTAGCATTTTTCATTGGCAGAGTACAGCATGCAGCCTGACACAGACACACAGGAGCAGTGACGACACAACCTCCACACAGAAAAAAAAAAAGTTTATACATCGGCTACATAATGGCTGATGTCAATTAATTGTTTAAAACCTCCCAATATGCTAAAACTGGCCTCCCATCATCTATCAGTGCAACCTGTATGAAAAGCTACAGCCACACATCTTTGTTGACGTTACTATTGGTGTGCAATCTGTTCATTTTTGTTGTGTTTCGCCCGCTTTTATTACATCATGTTTTGTTTTCACCCATCTGGTTGCAGAATTTCAACATGACAGCCCTCCGTCAGAGAAAAGGCAGCAAAGGGAAGGAGCCCCCTGTCAGTGCAGAGCTTCAGTCCCAGCAGTCCAACTGTTGCTCTGATCATCATCCAGACAGGATCCTGCACGGTGAGTGACCCTCCTCCCTCCCCTTCACCCAGCAGAGCTTGTTTTCATACATACTTTACAAGCAGAAGCTGACTATGGTCCAGTGACAGCAGGAAGTAGCGCCCTGTACTTCCAGAGGTGAACATGGCTGGCAGCGATCAGCCCTGCTGCAGAGTCCTTGAGCCGGATCCAGCTCTGGGGTTAGTGCTCTCTGTGTAAACCTGACCTTTGACCTGCTGTGGAGCCAGAACAGGAGGGAAAGTTCTCAGTGAGGTTTAATGAAGTTACTGCATTTTCATAACCCTTACACCTGTTGTGGAGCTCTGAACTGTGTAACATCTGCAGAGCACTTCAGGCAAAATGAAACTTTCTTACATTGCATTTAATTTACATATTATAAGTAGTCTTTGTATTGTGTTGGTAACTTCATTAAGTTATATATCCACTGAGCAGTATCCAAGTCCCATAAAGTCAGAAATCTTGCGTGTGCTTTGCCTTGTGTGACAAATTTAAAATGTTCTCTGTGAAAATGTTTTGATTCTCATAAATGTCGACAGATGAGGGACAAAAGGCCTTTTGTAAAGCTGACAGGAGACGTTTTGACTCAGCGTAGAGTACAGGTGTTCGCGTTAACAATGGCTCTGTCATATTGTCTCTGAAAGCCCTGACAGGCACTGCCAGTCTGGTTCCTTAGAGGGGGCATGTTGGACTCTTATCTCTCTGCTCGTAATTTTCAAATCACTTCTGTCACTTTTAACTGGAACAAGCAAGTGAAACACCATCAATGTCCTACTGGAGAGGCTGTCTGAAAATGTAATCCCTTTATTTCAAGGAGGATAACTGCCATTAAAATCAGATACTCAATCTGCCCTCGGAAGCGTTGTAATGCAGAACGGATCTAAAAATGTGATTTTGATGATTTAATGATATGCATACAGAGAACCTCAGCGATAAGTTTTGGGTGAAATACTTTCTGAGCAGAGACATGATTGTTCTGATCTATCATTTCATTTTTTTTTACGAAGTTAGAAGACTTTAAGTTGCCTGGGTTGAGGTAATACATGACGTCTATGTGATGGAAAAGCTAACTTTTTCTTTGAGACTGGAGGTGGACAGATTTAAAAGAATTTGGGAAAACTGGATAGAGTACATAAAACCAATTAGATCTGATTTTATTTGAGATGCACTTTGTGAAGAGGGGGAAAAAAAAAAACCCAGTTCATAGCTACAGAAGTTTGAATGTTTGTTTTCTTTTCTTTTAGTTTTTCATTGTTTACTATAATCGCAACACTGGTAACATATCAAAACTCTGTTAGAATAAACAATTCAAATTGTATGATATAATGCAAATATCTACTATGTCCTGGACATAATTTCATTTATGTACATGGAAAGGTACAGACATTCTTTACATTGATTTAAAGTAAAAGGCGGAAGAAGCCTTTCCTTTTCTTGTATTATTCATTCATTTATTTTTTGAATGTTCTGTTGCATTCTAATATAAAGATATTTCATTTGCGTTTGGAAAAAAGGGGGAAAAAACAGCCATTATGTACCAGTTGTATGAAGAATGCATGTTATAATGTTCAATAAAAAGAAAATGAAAAAAAAAAAAAATTAATTAAAAAAAAAAAAAAAAAAAAAAAAAAAAAAAAAAAAATTAATTAAAAAAAAAAAAAAAAAAGTTGCCAAAATAAAATCCTTTGTCTACTCCTAAAATGAAGAATGAGAAAATGTTAAAATTCCTCTGGTATCACATTGGAACAGTATTGTTATTGGCTGATAATACAGGTCCTGGTATTATGTCCAGGACTTAAAAAGTAGGATCATTGTGTCCTTATGTAGAAAAAATGAGAAAAACATAAAGCAAATGTAAAAAAAACGAATGCAGAAAGAGAGTGCCAGGGATAGCTCTCATGCGCATAAACTTTTCCTTTTTTTTTTTTAGAAGCATGCAGACATACATTTTTCCTTTAGGCTGAAAGATTTCCATGTCATACATCCCAAAATCCAACCTAACCTTGTGAAACTTTCACTCAAAGCCGTAAAATGTCGAAGCTGATTATGTTGCTCACACCTTGGCTTTTCCTTTTGGGACATCTCAAGGTTTCTTCAATGTAAAAGATGCATTTGAGGAGTGACGCATGTTACACTGACTGTGTTCTGTTTTGGCTCCTGCAGGTGATTGGTCATGGGGAGCGATTATCTGGACGTCCATTGGTTGGTCTGTGTCCGTTGGCCTTGGTTTGCTTTGCTGTATCTACATGGCAACGCTGCACGAGAACGACCTGTGGTTCTCCAACATCAAGGTAAACTTTTAGCTTTTTCCATAACAACCTTTTCCCTTTTGAAGACTCTGCTCTTGCCTCTTGGTGTGTGTCAGTAAAGAAAACCTAACGTTAGGATGTTTCAAATCTCTTTGCCATACACACACACACACACATAGACACACAGGTTGCTCAGGTTGCTCAGGTTTTTTTCTCAATACCATTTTCCATTATCAGAGGAAATATCTGGCAGATATTTGTCATGACACAAAGGGAAAAGCACTGGTTAAGATATCAAAATGTTCTGTTCAGCGCCTTCCAGGTTAATGGATCGGTCATCTTTCTTGTTTAAAGCCAAAGTAAGGTGGAAAAAATGTCTATTGAAACAACAGGAGTGACTTTAAAGACAGTCAGTGTACTTCTCAAATCTATCATGTGCTTGCTTTTATTGTCTCATTAATTTTTATCAGACCAGCATTGCACATGTCAGCCATTTTTCAGAGAGACTTAGCCAGCCTGTAAAGACTGTCTGGACAGCACTGAAAACAATTAATTCAACCTCCATAAAAAACCAAATGTTTAAAAACGTTTCCTTTCCTCCAGAGAATAGACAAAGTTTTTATTGAATTTTCATTTTTATTTAATCACAGGGGAAAGGTCTATCATGATTCTCGGATGAACTGATGGGTGTTCACCAACTGAGCTGAGATCAAGTCCCAACCTATGGTCTGAAAATATGAGTCTGTGGAAAAGGCCCCAGAGTTACAGGCAGGGCCATAGTTCACCTGGAAGTTCTGTATTCTGTTCTGTTGGAGTGGGAGGGGCCTGCCTGTTGAGTGTGTGATGTTTGCTTTAGTGTGTAGAGACAGATGAGGAGCAGAGAGGAGCAGAGCTTGGGTGTGAATGTGCGTGATTGAAAATGTGAGTATTTTTATGTCATTTTGTTACTTATAGTATGTTATGTTAATTCCTATTGGTGAAAGTATTATTGTAAGTGATGAATCATATTGCCTTATTTTCAGTCAACCACATCTGTAATGCCTGGAGCTCTGTTAAAGTTTGCATTCTGAAAATTAAAGAAGCTACATTCTGGAACCCTCTCCTCACTTATTCCTGGCCTTAAGTAGTGTTCTGGCCGACACTCCTCGTGAACCTGGTGAAACACTACGAATCAGGGATATTATTCTTGGTTCTCTTCTACAGAGGCCTACGTGGAAGTGTTGAAAACTGCAGTTCATAGAGTGTCCACTTGAGGCTGGTTGCAAAAACACCAGAAATCACATACACATCAATTCAATAAAGGTTATCTTTACAGCTTAACTCAAAATGTTCACAGCCTGGTTTGAATTCCTTATTTATCTGAACACACTGCTCTGGGAGTGAACGTTTTCCTATGACTCTTTGTTTTTTTTGTTATCAAACCTGCAAGTTTTGCTCATATGACTGCATGGCTGACTTGACAGACCGGAACTCACCCTATCCCCATTCATTCGCTTTCCTAAATGATGGTGTCTTGAAGCCACTTATTACTTCTTCTCATCAGACAGTTGTGGATAATGTTGAGAGATTGTGTAAGCAGAAACACATGCTTTGTTTGAACAGTTGATGGCCATCTTCAACATGTAATATTTTATATTTCATTTGCAGCAGACATTCAAATTTTTCCTTTTAATCATTAAAAATAAGCAAAGTAGTTTTATTTACTTCTTAGCCCAGGTAAATTTTGGGTCGTTTAATATGCTGATTGTTTTTTGTCTTTGAATTTGATCATTTTCATTACAATTTATGAATTTATAACTGGAGAAAAATGCTCAACACTTTTCTAAGAGCTCATAGAAATGCTTTATGAATCCCAGGGGGTCAGGTGAAGTCACCGTAGCTCTCAATGTGATACAGCAGTAAGAAAATAAAAGAGACAAGTATTAAAACAAGTAAACAATGTGTAAAATTAGCAGCAAGTACCAAAGATAAAGCAATATTTTACATATTCATTGCGATTGTAGCAGGATGAACTGTGTTAAACAGATATTACACACTGAATATGTTAAGATTTTGCACAATGTTTAAACAGATTTGCAAACAGATTGCAGTGTCTTCAGGTGGATAAATAGATAGATATGTCCAGATTAATAATCTAGTGTCCTGTGCGCGATTTAAATTGAGGAGTTGTAGAGTCTGACTGACTACTGGTGGCGTCAGCTCGGGCTATTTGGAAGCCGCTGAGGCCTGAATCAGCCCGTTCCCTGAAGCACAATATGTTGAACTCCTGAAACTTCCTGTAACTCCTGGCTAACACTGTTTGCTCATTCATCTTAAAACTCCTTTCCAAACGTCTCCACTGTCTCGGCCCCACTCTCTCCCCTCACAGCTTCTTTCCTCCTGTGTGTGCAGACTTGCCATGACTCCGCTGGGATAATAACTGTTGTGAAAGCTGTGCTGGCTGGTCGCCTTGAAGCAGATTATTTATAATATTTGTAATAATTTATACTTATTGTAGTCAAAGCATTTTATTTACACCATCCTCAAAAAGCTGGACAATAAAGTTATATATGGACATCAGCTCAAACAATTTGGAGCAATTACATACCAACATATCTAATGCTGCTTTGACAATTTTATCTGAGGAGGAAGGTTGACCTTTTTATAAACCCCTGCCTAAAAAAATAGTACACATTCCCATGTTGACATGTAGAAAGGAAATCCACATTTTTTTTCCCTCAAACTGAATACTGAATTCTGGGTAACAGCTCTTTAACCAGCTCTCATACATCATTATGCAGAAATACTATTGCCTCTTTGATTTGGACATGTGTGATAATTCTGTTACTTGTGGTTGACTGCGGCCGTTGGATTTTTTTCTTGACTTTATTATAATTTATTATCATTAAGTTATTATATATTAGGGCAACTTAATAAATATTGAATCAATAAATTCTCCTGGAAGAAACCTCTAAATTTTGAAGGGAAAAAGTTGAAATTTGCCGTTTTGAAAAGTCGCAAATTTAATGTACAGAACAGGATCAAAACACAGACGTCCTCTGCAGTTGTTACTGATGATTATAGGTCCCAGGGCTTTAAACTGCATTAGTTTTACCAGGAGACCTCTGATCTTTTCTTTTTTGCATATTTTCTGCAGTGGACGTCTGTGTTTAAATGTGGATGTTGCAGGAAAATTCATCATATTTGATTTTTAATATTATACCATATGTTATTCATTCAAAATAATCTGGAGTGGATTGACTTTTTATATTTAGAGATGGAAAAGCTGCTTCTGACAATGCATGTAGGATTTCTAATACGTTCATAGAAAAATGTATACAATGTAAGTACCCCACTTAAAAGATGTTTTGGGGCTTACACTTGAATTGTTCTGCTGCTTCGCCCAAACTGTCTCCGGTTTCTGTTGTTTTCAATTCAGACATGCGGCCAGGCACTTTGCATTGTGGGAAACAGTATGTCAGGTAGACTGGTCTGATGCATACTGAGAAAATTTCCCTTATTTGTAGGTCATCCGGGTAGTTTTGGCATACTGCAGCTTTTGCATTAGCTCGCATACTGCATACTGCATACTGCATTTTGGGCAATTGAGTACGTACCGCAAGTATAGTATGCAAATTTGAAAACAGCCCATGTCTCATTAATGATTGAAACAAAATTTTTCTGCATCTCATCTGTAAATGCTGAAAACAGCTGGACTCTTTCTTCTTTCAGGGCACTTGTTGATGGCACTCCAGTGATGGTTGGATTATTGTCCCTGACACTGTTATAGGGAGGTTATCTCCAAATTCGACATCCATATGTTAGAGCCATCATCCAAATCACAGGTGTGGATATTCACAGATGGAAACTGCCTCGGGGGGTTAATCATTTAAGAGCAAGATAATTCCAGACAAATTCTCTGCTTATCTCAAGAGGAAATGTAGCCTCAGCATGAGTGCCAATCAGCTAGTCGCCTGGTCCAGATTTCTCTGTAAAATGGCATGCAAACACGTCATAAACACTCCATCCTGAAATGAGCTGATTGTTTTTCCATGCTCTGCAGAGGATTGATTTTCAGGCCTGTTAAATGAACCGTATAAAGTCCTAAAACATGGCTGGAAACTGCTGGTTTCACAGACCTTTTTACGGTCTGTTCAGCGCTGTACAGCACCAGAACATTGTGCCCTGCCAGATAGGCTGTTATTTAAATCCCCCCCTCCAAAGCTTCACCAGCACCGGGCTTCAGACCGAGATATACATAGCAGATTTTAATCTAGTTGACATGGCAGAACAGATCACTCTGTCAGAGTCAGAACTGGGACAGAATGTAAATGAAGGGAGTTGCTGTTGGTTGTTTTTGCCTGATATAGCCGAGCAGTAATAGTCATTTGTTTTGGTTGATACATGAGTCAAGGGAGCTGGGAATGAAGGTCACTTAGTGTGGCCTGGTTTTCCTCATGTTGTGTCATTTGCACAAGATGTAGAATAGATCTGTTTATTAAAAATGTCTCCAAAGGTTTGAATGATGGTGTGCTGAGTTAAAGTGGCTGTCAGAAAACAAATGGAGTCATTAGATCTGCAGCTACATCATTTTAACAATACATGAGTTTGTGTTTATGTGAGGCCTGTTTTTGCCCTGAAAGTAAACTGGCTTGTTTGTCAATCTAAAGCTGCTTAGTTTCTTTCCATACACAGAGAAAATCACTCTACAGCCAAAAATGTGCTGTTGGCAGAGCGAAAACTTATAAATAGATGTATAAGACGTGAGCGCTGACGCCGAGCCCACTTAGAGTAATAATCATGATGAGGAGAGGTGCCAGTGTTGGCATCTGAAGAGCCCTGTGTTTTTCTCTTTAGGCAGCTAACAGACACCTGAAGAAGAATTTTATATCTATAAATACTCTTTTTCTTTCGAAGGTTATTATTATTTTGTCAGCGGTTAGATTTCCTCGATGTGGGCCTCTGTGTTACATGCCTATGCCCAGAGATATACATACCAGACAGTTTCCTCGATATACACAGGGGCTGTATGAGTTTCACCTTTATAAACTGTGAATATGACTTCTTCATCTTTCAACTACGGAAACAAACAAGCACAACCACCAGACCTGAGAAACGACACCTTTGAGGAGTGCTAACAAGAGGCAGTTTCACCGGTGTCCAGAGGCTTGAGGCTGACTCCAGCAGCATCAGAGGTCACATGCACACCAATGTAAGAACAGATACTAGGTTTTTCTGCTTATATCTCATAGATACAGTCAATTCTGTTTCAAATCTGGGAGCAGGTCGTCCTTTTGGGGGATAGCAGTTCGTTTCACAATTATGCAAATTAATTGAATCTACAATGCTCGAGGTCATGATAGGTTAGAAAAGGTCCTTACTGTCAGCTGATGGAGAGCTAGATGCTAATTGAAAAGCATTAGACACAGGGGGCCATACACATCTCAAAGTAAAACTGAACAAAGCTGAACTGTTAGAACAGGTAACCAGTTGTTTTGATAACTACCTGACAGGCAGCTTTCAGTGTCTTGCACATTCAGCTGTCTTACAGTGACTGAAGTGGTACCACAAGGGTCAATGTTGGGCCCACTGCTTGTTATTTGTTGAATAGATGATAACTGAAGTGTCTTTCATGCACATTTTAATATTAATGCTGGTGACACTGATGTACAGCTCAGCATTCACTCCTGTCCTCTCTCTCTCCCTGTTGAAAGCTGCTTTTGTCACTCTTCAACATCATTCCAATTAGTGTTGTACTTAAGACCACACTATCTGAGACCGAGAGTTTTGAGAAACGAGACCAAGTCAAGACCAAGACCGAGACCATAAAAAATAATTTTAGAATTGTGACAAAGTTGAACCGTTAAGGAGTATTCTCTCTTTAATCTAGTTCTATTCTGAATATATTCGACAGACACTGAATTATTAAATTGTCATCACATGAAAGGAGTTGAAGAAAAGCAGAGCAGTGCAGGTCCTGACCAATCTTCACATAGCAGCCTGAGTCAGGTCAGTCAGACACTGAGACAAAACTGAGAAAAATACTCTGAGTCTGATCTTGAATATTTAAAATTGGTTTTAAATAAAAAGAACACTATGGGATTGTTTTCAATATGTAATTCCATCTTACAGGAACAACAGATAACATTTACTACCTGGTAAAATTACCTGAGAGACAGCATCACATTAGCTATGAATATAATGAATTAGACCTGACATAATTTCAGTGACACTGAGTACACAAGCATGTTCAATAAATTACATACACCCAATTATTAATATCTACTATGAGCTGCAGTATGCTGAGGATGACACATATAGGTAACAAAATATAGTTGTGCCCAAAAGTTTACACCCTCCACCAGAATGTCTGATTTTTTGTCCTTTTCTCAGAAAATATGAATGATAACACAAAATACTTTATATCACTCATAGTTAGTGGTTGGGTGAAGACATTTATTGAAAAAAAAAGTTTACTCTTTTTGAATCATAATGACGACAGAAACTTAGAAAATTGCCCTGTTGAGAAGTTTACACAACTCTGGTGGTTTTGGTCTGATAAATGCACAAAAGTGAACACAAATGTGTTTGAATATCTCCTAAAGGTAACCATCCTCACCTGTGATCTATTTGCTTGTAATCAGTGTGTGTGTATAAAAAAGTGAACAGGGTCATTTTTGAAGTTTCTGTTGTCATTATGATTTAAAAAGAGTAAACACAGTTGTTTGTTTATAAATGTCTTCACCCAACCTCTAACCATGAGTGACAGAAAGGATTTTGTGTTACCATTTATATTTTCTGAGAAAAGGCCGTACATGTCCAGACATACAAATGATAAATCAGATTAATTTTTTAATCAAGTCCCAGCCCTAATGTTAATGTTTAAATTCAGATATTTTGGCTTTGGCATTGTAGCTAGTAGTTTGTTCGGACCAGATATGATGTTTTTAGGGATGCAAGCTATATCTATTGTTTTTTTATTTAAAGAGTTCAAGGTCACAAGTTTTTAAGACTTGGGGCATGCAATGACTTACAGACAGACACACTGTCGGTGAAGATAGCCTAGTTGAGGCAGTGTAAAAATGCAGGCTTAAAAATTCAGCCCCAGGAACTAGTGGGACACACACACACACACACACACGAGCGCATAGGATTCTCTGTTTTTCTTACAAAACAGCTAAGCCGTCAGCCACCAGGTGCCCTGTTAACTTTTCATGCATGTGAAATATGTCTTGACCCATATAAAGGTGATCCACAGCAGCATATCCAGTTAATTAAGTGAAACCCATAGGGACTCTATTTGTGGTCCTCTGCTGATCTTTTCTAATGATTTTGAGTGAGTGTGTGTGTGTGTGAGTGAGCCTGTGTGTGTGTATGTGTTGTGAAGAGACCGACAGATGCTTCCATTCATAATAAATGCAGGTCATTTTACAGGCCTGGCGAACATTTCCCCGAAATGTTCCCACACAAGTGGACTCCTGGCTGACATCATTGCACATTGCACGCATATGTGTGTGTGCTTGTGTGTGAGTGTGTTAAGTCCTCCCTTCTGTTTTTGCTATAAAATCCTCTGTCTCGGTCTGCTCACACACACAGGGCTGTTTGAATCTGAAAATAGAGTCTGACCCCTCTCAGAGACGCTCGCCTATTTACTCCCTCTCCAATTTGGCTGTTTGCACCAAGTGTTAAGACTCTTGATTTCCACCGTGGTGAGATAACACGCAGCTCAAACTAGTTCACATTAATTAGACTCATAAAGTAGGACAGTAAAGTAGTTGTAACATCCTGATGAGGTCACTGCATTGACTCAGCAGGAGTGAAGGCACAAGGGCAGTTACAGGAAAACACGAGAATGTCAGCATCATCTGATTGTTTGCAGTCAGCTTTCATGGTGACATCTGTGCTTTGTTTTCTACTCAATGACTTTAAAGAAGAAGTAGATATAGTCTTTGGTTTTCAAGTTTTTGCATAGAAGAGCCAGATTATTCCCTCAGACAGACTTTGGCGCCTACCAGAAACATTTGGATTACTTCTGCCTGATTAACCAAGAAGCACAACGACAGGTTTGATGTGCCAGAGTTAATGTTTGCCAATAAAACTCAATAGTATCAGGGTTGTCTACAGTGCATTGAAATATAATTTAATGCTCATTTGATCTGTAAATTTACTGATATACAAGGGGAGATGATTTGAAAAAACAAAACAACCTTTTGATGATTTTTGCTTGTATTCTTGGGTGTCTGGAGTATTCTCTCACTTATGTAATGTGAAATAAGACAACCTTGTTCTGTGTTAGTGATCTACCTCAGTCTAAGAACACTTAATCTGACTCTGTGTTCAGAATTTACTCAATTTGTGACGTCAAAAGTTGAAAAACTATGATAACAACTCCCCCCTTGCCTTCAGAGCTCCTCTTTGTAAAAGCCTGTCATTGGTTCACACTGACTACAAATTATATCAAAGATTTTATATATTGAGGTTTTCTCTGCCCATTCTGTGTGGCATTAGCCCTCCATATAAGTACTAAGTATAACTTAATGAATAAGTTTATTTTTCAATTTCTGAAACATTATATAAATTCTTAGAATAACTATTTTTTACTCTGTATGCTTATTACACTTGCTTTGTTTTCAATAAGTCATTTAAACAGTAAAATAATGGAGAATTAGGACCAAGTTAAAGAAAGAAGAAGGTAATTTTACAAGATTAGTCTCATATTTACAAGACTAATCAAATCAATATACAAAAATAAAAAGTAACTATGAAATGATTTATTATGAGATCACGTATATGTAAAATGATTTTGATGATACTGCACCTCTCCTTGGTGAAGTTATATAATATTTCTTTGTTATGTTTTCAGTGTTGCAATTTTTATATGGTTCCTACACATTTGAGCACCAGTGGGCTCTGTGCAGAGGCCAATGCACGTTACCCAGCACAGGATGACTCATTTTGAGGAAAATAGGACTGTAGCTCGCAGTCTACCTTAGAGAGAGGTGTTGGTTTTGTAAAGGCAATGTTGAGCTATTGATCAGGGAAAGCTTAATCTGTAATTATCTTTAAGTTCTTTAAAAAAGCCCCAGTTTTTTTAATTATACATTTTAGGGTCCCAACACTCATGACAATGTGATTTTGATGTGCCAAAAGATGAAGTATTTCTTTATTTATGAAACCGATGCCCCATGTTCCTCACAAGTGGCTGCTGATCTTCTGATAGTCCAGCTATTGACTAAAATACCTATATATATATATATATATATTTTGAAATTATGCTTTTAAAATTTTTGTTATTAATCTCGTAAATTTTACAAGCCTTGATCCTCTGTTGTAGTTAAGTTACCTGGTGAACATTTGATTATTTCTCTTAAGTTTTCAAAGGTGTGTTTCCACATCTTTTTTAAAACGTTCTTGAACAGTTGCTCCAGCCTTGATTATTTCAAAAGTTTCCCTTGGGCTTACATTATCCAAGTCACTGAACTTAACCTTGCAAAAAACAAGTGCACAGATCGCTGAGAAGAGAGCTGCTATTAAAAGGTACCCTGGCTACCAGAATGTCATTTTCCTAAATGATCAGTGTTTTACCAGCTACATAAGAACGATAATATTATCTCTCAAAATATCTTAGCTTGTATAAAATTTGAAAAAATATTTTCACCTGTAGGCCGCCATTGTTGTTGACGCCGCAATAACGTCTGGGTAGTGACGTTGTATGGTTGAACCTGGCTCGATCTCATACAGGATCATATAAGTCCTGGAGCAGACTTCAGTGGTTTCCAGAGGAAGTTTTGTGGGTTTGTGTTGGAAAATAGTCGGCACAGCATTTGGCTTTGGTCTCCGTTTATAATGACCCACACCTGTCAGCTCTTTCATCAGCATGGGCCGGCTAAATGCATCAAATGCTTCTGGGGAGAAGTGGCGAGAACATAGCCGTGGGTCCATCGGAAGCTGTGCAGACTAACATCAGTCTCCATGTTTCCTTTTTTTTTAAAGTTATTTTTTTGGCTTTTTGTGCCTTTATTATATAGAGGAGGACAGTGGATAGTGTCGGAAAGGGGAGAGAGACTGGAGAGTGACATGCGGGAAATTGGCCACAGGTCGGATTCGAACCCGGGCCGCCCGCTCGAGGACATAGCCTCATGGTGCGCAGCCATATCCACTAGGCCATCCGCGCCCTCTCCTTGTTTCCTTTTGACTGAAAAGTGCACCCAAAAGCAGCACAATGTGGCATTATTATATTTTTTTCGCTCCTGAAACCTAGTGACTTACGGCGACTTGTAGTGAGTAGACGGCAAAATGCAGATGCTCGGCACCAATCCACGTCATCAACCCAGAATGCATTGCGGCAGTAAAACAATGGCTGCGCCCGAAGGATAGAAACTGTGTTTTAAACTGTATTCTTTTTTTAAAGAAAAAACAATTAGTCACGTCTTTTAACAGCAAATTCTAGTTTGAGACAAACATTTAAGCATATTCATGCCCATTCGTCCTTACAGTCGGGGTTCCCTTTAACAGGTGTTTCGTTTCTGCAAGACTTGGATGTGAATGGTGGTGATCCAAGTCAAGGTAACTAAAAAAAGAAAGAAAACACACACCTCAAATAAACAGAAAATGGCCTCTGAAAGATGGAGTGAAGGTTTTTAAACTTTTTCTCCATCCACTGATTCTACCAAAATGGCAGACAAACTAAAATAAATGGCCTACTGATAGTTTAAACTCTCAAAACAAAAACTCCTAAACCCTAAACCCCTAAACCCAATCTCCCTTCTTCTCCCACAACAACCACACAAAGCCTCTCAAATCACACACGTACACACAGAGCAACCAACTGATGGTGTTGGCAGTCTGTGTGTCACACACCGAGTGAGGGAAAGAAACCCCTTCTAAAAGGTAGCCTGGCTGGTGAGCACAGGCTGGGTGTGACGAGGACAGGTGATCTCAATGATGGGCTCGTTAGGAGCTCTGGGAGTCAAAGGAAACCTGCAGACTACCAGGCCCCGTCTGTAACACAGGTGTGAGTGATTCTGGTAATTAACACACAGGCAGCTTTATCATCTGTAATGTCAGAGTAAGCAGAGCGTGCATTTTGATGGAGGCAGTTAGACATCTGACTCAGGTTCAAACACGGTTGGACTGTGACATCTCCTGCAGACATGTGTTTAGACATGCTCTCCAGCTGCTATGTTAGCATGACGCTTCATTTTAGCAGGGCTGGAAGGAGCTGGTTTGGATTAAAAGAGGGGAAAAAACAAGAGTTAAGAGAAAAAAAAAAAAATTAGTAATAGTATAAAACCTCTTCTGGTGCTACATTTAGACTGAAACATGGTGAGGACATTTCATTACTGGGTTAGATGATTGTATAAGAGTATGAGACGTCATCTCTAATCAGGGCTGTGTAGAGAAAAAACAGAGAAAGCAGGAAATATCTGAAGGCTTTGCTACACATGATTATCAAATAGTCATCACTGAAACATGAAAACCAGTGTAGGGACTTGGGCATGTGCGGTGATTTCACTTCTGGCTTCTAAACAGAAAGATGGAACAGTGAAAAGGCTGAGGTAAAGCTTAATATTAACAGTCTGTGAAGCAGGTGATGTAATGTTGGCTTTGCACTTTTCTTTTGTACAATGAAATGAAATCACAGAGGGAGGAGGAGACCACATCTGGAGCCACTTCACGAGTTCACTTACCTTTGTGTCTGGGCAGGCGTATCTTTATTTTGTTTTCTAACGCGCTGCCAGCACCTTCACATTATTCACTCTGGAAACAGTTCTCGTACAGCTCCACAGTCTGAGGTGAAAATTTGCTCTCTCAGAGGAGACTCTGCAGCAAAGAAAGAAAGAAAGAAAGAGACTCAGTTTCCTATTAAAGCTGTTTAATTTACACATATTTCAAAGTTTAAGTCAACATTCAGAAGCACACATGCTGGAAGGTGTAGTTTTCATTTAGCTCACCTTGACGCCTCCAACTCTGACGGCTGATGCTGTGAGCTGACCTCCCCTCCAACTGTTGCTGTTTCTCTCTCCGCCTGTGGAGACGGTGTATTCAATTTCTTGTCTTGAGAGGTCTCTCTTTGCCTTTTTACTTTTCCATCCATCCACACACAAATACACACACACACACACGTCGACGCTCTCCGGTGTGTCCGGGTCATGTAGGATGGAAAGCTCTATGAAACATGCTGGAAAGTCATTTGTGAGTTGGAGAACCTCGCCTGCCTGCAGTATGTGCGCTGTAAATGATGCTGCTGGATCTGACCTGACATGTCTGATGGTATTACTGTGTTTCTAGTCTACGGAGAGAGATGTTCAACAGAGAGTGAGAGCTGCTTTTGAAAACCCACCAGGTACTTTCTTGTTCGTATTATTGTTCAGGGAGTGTGGTGGCATTGTTAGCCTGAGGTTAAAGAGAGTGATAAGTCTCACACATACAAACACACAACACTGCTAATTGTCCTCCCCTTACGTGTGCAGAGACAGCTGGCATTATCTGGCCTCTTGAATTCATCAAGTGTGATGTCATGTCCACATTGGTCCCACAGTCTAAAGAGAGTTTATTTCAGACCAGCTCACAGCTTGTCCTCAGGTCCAGATCCACAAACCGTCTAACAGATTCCCTGCATTTTCCAAATGATGTTCCAAAATGTTCCCCTGCTGTTCCCCACCCCCACTCAATCTTATCCTTTTCCTGTGTGCATGTGTGCTTTTATAGACAAGAGGTCACCAGTAGTCAACTCTCTTTTCTTTCTGTCCCACCCCCTGGCTGCTGCACTGATCTACAGCCCATCCTGCTGTTTGCAGACTTGCAGTGGCTCAGCCTATTTATTTGCTCCTCTCTTCAAAGTAAGCTGCTGATTTGTGGGGTAAGATTGCTTTTTGTTTCAAAGAGTCGGTTCGAGTCAGGGGGAGGTAGAGGATGGTTCGTGTTTTGGCTGGAGAAGACATAAAGAAGGGGGAAAGGAAGCCAGAGCGTTACTGGACGGACCCCCGCTTGGATTCTTCAGTGCCACATCAGAGAGATGGGACTCACTCAGAGACCATGAAAGAGAAATTTGGTGAAGAGAGAAAGCGAGAGGAGGAGGAGAGCGCTGCCTTCTGAGGAGTGAACTAGCTTTCATGGTAATGAGCAACGCATGAACTTGTTAACCAGGCCTTTTCTCTTTGACCTTAATTTAAACTGAGGATTAGCCATCTCATCAGAGTTCTTGGTGAAGAGCCAAGGCTTGTTTCGCCTCGAGCTGACTCAAAAGAAGGATTGGGAAGGAAATCAGCTTTTCAAACCCTCTGAGAAAGCTTTTCGCATTTTTCCTTTGGCAAGGAACTTGAAGCGATTAAACAGCTAATTTATTTGGACTGACTTCAAGAAAAGAAGACACACCACATTTACATTTCTTTGCTGTAATGGATTTGGATCAATTCTACAGCTCAGCTGAGGAGTATGCTGTTTATCTACCTGGATTCAGAATATCAAAGGATCCTGCACTTTATTGATAATTTCACTCCTCTCATGTAATGGAGCTTCGTAAGAGAGTCAAGCCGAGAGGCCCTGAACATCATCTTCAAGATGCCCCACCTAAAGAAACCAGCAGCAATAAGACGTGGGACAAGAAAAGGTCTGAGGCTTCACCACAGGAGGGTAGAGAGGAAGTTTCTCTGCTCAGAGGGTCCAGTAGTTTTTCCAGTTCAGGCATTTTACTCCAGAGGCCTTGGCGACAGTGTGTCTCCTTGGCAACAGGGCTGCTATTGGCTGTGGTTCTGGGAGTGACTCAGGCGTGGTGCGTCAACGCCATACACGAGAATCTCCTGTGGTTCGCCCAACTCACGGTACAAGATGTGATACTGTTTGACTCTGAACCTTTTACTTAAACACACACCTGACAGACTCACTCACTCACTCACTCACTCACTCACTTGCTCGCTCGCTCAATCACTCACTTTTTTACTTGCTTGCATGGTCAATCACTCACTCACCCTCTCCCTCGATCACTTAGTCTCCCACTCAGTTACTCACTTTCACACTCGCTCATGGACTTATTTGCAAACTTGCACACTCATCCCCTCACTCACTCACCCACTCCCTCACCTTCTTTCATTTGCCTACTCCCTCACTCACTCACTTTCACACTCGCAGGCTCAGTCATTCAATCATTTGCTCACGTGCGAACTCACTCTGCTCACTTTGTTGTTTATTTACTAACTCACTTACTCATATATTTACTTATTTTCAGACTAACTCATTTAAATGCTTACTCACTCATTCATTCACCCCACTCTCTCACATAACCCAAGCACCAGCTCAATCACTCTCTCATTCACAAATTGACTCACCTACATGCTCACTATCTGACTCATTTACCTCAGTCACTCACACACCGACTGAATGCTTGACACTCACTCACTCACTTGCTTGCTCACTCACCCACTTGCAGAGACGGTGTGTGGTTTAAGTTTCATGGGGATCCATCAGAGGGAATAAAAGTGTCAGACCCCCCAAGGGTCCAATCCTAGCTCACAGTGGGAGTAAGTTCAGTGACTATATATAAAAATGTGTGCGTGTGTGTGTGTGTGTTACCTTCCTTGTTTTTCACTCCCCTGTCAACCAAAGTTATGTATTTGTGAACAAATATGTGAAATATGCGATGAGTTATTTTCCTTCAAAAGAGCATCCTGTGTTGCCTCAGTTTGGGGGGAAATTCCTCTTTGGTGTTACGATTTCAAAAGCACAGAGGTACAAGTCGTTTTTCAGAGTTTTAGACGATTACACACTCACGGTCACGTCCAGGTATCAGCTGTTGCAACAGAATTTAGAATACCAGTCTTTCTTTATGATTGAGGCAAGTACACAGAGCGAGTAGTTTTCTTTTCATCTGAACACTCGTTTAAATTCTGACTGACCCGCTGATGGAAAGAAAACCTGCTGAAAAACAGTCAGCTCTTATTGTAGGAACAATATGGAGGCCTCTTTATGTTCTGAAGCTATGCAGGACTTTGGGTTATAGCACACAGTGTTGGTTTTGTGTGATTAAGGTAGAAAAAAAAAAAAACTTTGATGTTGAAATTGCCACAGAAAAATTATTCCTTGTTCTTAATTGAGTAATTGACAAAAGGTTGTTAGCATTTCCAATGATTGATTGGATGCTTGACATTTGCATCTCTAGCTTGCACTTTTACAGAACTTTGGGTATATTTACATGAAGTGCCACTTAACACTGGCCCTGTGTCAGCATATCCAGCAGTGTTTTTGAAAATTGACGCGCTAATGATTGTGACTAATCTTCTCATTTCAGATTTTATGGCTCTAGCTTGTTTGGTAAATATCACTGTGTAAATGAAACAGACATTGAAATGGGAAAATAAAGTAAACAAAAGTTTTGAGAACCCAAACACTAACTAAAAAAAGGCCTGTCATAGCTGCACTGGTATTGGCCTACATATTTTCAATGTGAACCAAAATAAAAATCTATACTGAACATACAGTTCAGGAATTGAAGGGTAGACTTAGAAATAATTTATGAACAGAGATCCACATTGAAAAAAAACACTATGTCAGTACACACTGATGTTTTTTTTTCTCCAAATTCAAATTGAAAAGCAGACTCCAAACTACAAAGTAAGACCATAAGTTTGCTCACTTGAAAAAGATTAGGTTTAAGGCAGGTTCATTTCTATAAGATATTTCTGTCAAGTATCTCCTCTACCTATATGTGGCCCGTCCGTCAAACAGTTATAGATTGGCAAAAGCCAGAACATTTAAAGGAGGCCTCATCAGAATTCATGCTAATAATGTATTTAAAGTGTGTGAGAATTAAAAACTGAGTTACGCTGGGATTTGCTGAGGTCAAAGGGCTTAAAGATGTACATTGTCCCGTCCTAATACGTGCAACAAAATTAATTAGAGTGTCAGGCAGATGTCAGTCCAGCACATTCTCTACATGGCCACTGAGTCCTGGAAAGAACTCAAATTAATCAAATTAAGTGAATACCTCGGTGGTGGGTCCATCGCTGTGGAGGGTCCTCAGGGTGAAAACTCAATCTCTTTCCTGTTAATTTGTTTTCACATTCAGTTCTGTCACTGTGCTCACTGTCACAGTGTTAGAGACCAGGCTTGTTTTTTTTTGTTTTTTTAATGCTTTGTGGATTTTAGAAGAGAGTTCAGCCTGCTGTTTGGCAAAGTGTAGCAAAATAAGTTCATATACGTGAAGGAAATGTTAAATGTGTGATCATTCTCTGTGGGCGCTCGTCAGGATTGCGGATGATTATTGAAAGAAATGATTGATATACATTGACAAACCGTTAATATAGACAGACATACAGGGATCTATACATTTTTAATCAAAGTCCAAGAGAGCTCCTTTAATTCAGCCTACCTACAAAAACTATTTAAAGTAAATATGAAAGACAGATGATTGACTTAATATTCTGCAGCTGGCTGTTTAATGTTTTTCACTCTGTTTTTCCCTCCAGTGAAACACTAATCTCCAGAGAAAACATTCTCCAAGCACACACACACACATACACACACCCTATTTACCTGTCTTATTGTTATTGTTTGGGATTATGAGTGTATTAACGGCTTTGCCTCTATCCTCCTCCATTTCTGTCATGTCTTGCCAAGGTGAGAATATCTGCTTTCCATATTACCGAGCTGAAGTGCTCAGTTTCATGAAACCAAAAATTCCCCTTTCTGCTTTCAGGAAGTGGAGCGAGAGATCTCCTTCAGGACGGAGTGTGGACTTTATTACTCCTACTTCAAGCAGATGCTGCAGGCCCCGTCCATACAGGAAGGTATGCTCTGTGTTTGTGGTGATTCTGCTCACTACAGCATTGTCCTCTTATTAAATCTGCCAAACATCGGCTCGTCCGTCTGTAACAAACTGGTTTCAAAGAGTCTACTGGAGTCTTTTCTGAACACATCAGTCAGACATTGATGATAAGATAAAACAAGCGTGTGAAGCTTTGGCTCTCAAAAAGAGTTACGGAACTACACAGAGCTTTGGTTTGATGGTTTATAGCAACCAGACATTTCAAGCATTTACAAAAACCTTATCAGAGAGGGTATTGTGTCTTTTAGGCTTTATACTATACCTCTTGTACCCCCGAAACAGCTTTTTATGATTTACAGCTTAAAGGTAGAGTATGCAGAATTTTCCTGAAAAATTAAATGTTAGTTTTTACAGAAATAATCCTGCTCAATCGTCATCCCTGGGCCACTATACCTGTGTGTCGGCATCTGTGTCTACCTCACCCCCTTGTAGACCCCCTCCCTCGCCTGTTTTGTTGATGTTACTTTTGCTCTGTGTGCTTCTGGGCGGTGAGCAGGACTTGTTATGGTTGACTATCAGCCAATCACAGTGCCCCCCGTGCGCATGTGACTTTGTGGGTTGATGATAGCGAGTGGGAGAAGCTATCCCGAGCGGCTATAATAGCGACCCTAACACATAGAAGAATTATACTATATTTGCAGCCTATCTCATTTATCTGCAGGAAGTCAGGTGTACGGCTCTTGAGTTTCTCTCACGCGATGCTACAGGTGCTTACAGGGCTGGTCTTACCCTCTATGGTGTGTTCACGAAGCTACAACTGTTAGCTATGCTATTAGCCATGGTCGGAGGCAGTGAGCATGCGCAGTGGCTGGCTCTGAGCCAGGGAGAGGAAGCCCAGTTTGGATGCAGTTTGTAAACAGAGAAGCAAAACCTATCAAAAACTCCTGCATACTATGCCTTTAAAAAAGTCCGTACGAGCTAAACTTGTTGTTTGAGGTCCACTTCTCCAACATGGCACAAACCATTCAGCATACAAATTTAAGTTTAATTTAATTAATAGTAGAAGTGTCAAACAGGAATACATTTTTAAAAGCACATGCCACCCTGACTTTAACTTTGTTGTCTTTTTGCATAAAGGCGAGTAGACCTGTCATGATAACAAATTTTGCTGGACAATAAATTGCCCCAGAAATTAATGCGATAAACGATAATATTGCCGTTTTGGTACCTTTTTCAACTAATATAATTATAATGATATAGTAGTGCAGGTGCAACCTTTTAAAGATACATAACCTTTTATTTCTTAAGAATATTTAAAAATTGGAATATATTATGAAAAAAACAATGTAAAAATTCCAAAATAAATAATCAACACAACCAAACACAATTAACAAAATGGACTGTCAGTCTCTGTTAACAAAAAATGCACTTGAATAAAACCATACAAAACTGAAACAATAGATTATGTATAAAGTCTCTGTAATCCAAATTGCAATTCAATATATATTAAAAATTAGGCTCAGACATTACGATATTTAACAGGCAAAACTGCCAGTCCAGTCAGTACATTTGTAAACAAAAAAGGAACGTAAATAAAAACCACACACATCCAAAAGTAACATACAAAGTAGACCCTGTTGCTGTTAAGAAAAAAAACTCAAAGCGATACAGCAAAGTTTACTCATTATTCAGTGTCTTTGGTGAATAAAAAATTATTGAGCCCGGCAAACTTATTAAACTAATTTTTAATTATTGCGCAATTAATTGATTTATTGATTGTTGCGACAGGCCTAATGGCGAGTAAACTTGCAGGTCTGACTTGCAGGTTTGTGAATGGTTACTTTATCTTTTTGAAGGTCCATGACACATGATGGCCTCTCAATCCTTTCATCCCTCAGGAAAATGGGTATTTTTCCAAGTGATGCCAAAGAACATTTATTCTGTGATAACTGCAACACACTTGTTGGAAATGAAGCAGTACAAGACTTTTGGTCCAGGCAGGGTTACACATTGAGTTTCTGCTGTTTATTTTTCTCTTCAGTACAGACAACATTTTTGACGGCTCGGCTGCAGAGTGTAGTTTGGATGATTCCTGAAGGACCACTCCTGTGAACCTCTGCTCTGATCAGTGCTTTGCATGTGTAACTCAAAGATAAGAATGACATTGGATGATTCACTTGTAAACTATTAGCATGCACAGTGTACATGCTGTTTTCTTTTTCTTTTCCTAATTTGGATTCATGGGTCTGGGCCACTTGGCGATTACTTGCAGGAAAAAAATTGAATAAAAGTAAAACAAGGCTGTTTCTCTGGAATACTGACACTCGTCTAGTCTAACATCTACCTTTGTTGCAGAGATTACAAACAATAATTTTCCACTTTGGAAGCCGACAGTTTTGTTGCTAATCGTTTCAACCCTTTTGAAGGTCAAAAGAATCACTTCAGATTTATTTTACCTTCATATTCAGATTAAAACTTCATACTAGAATAATGTTGCTCAACCTTTTAGGCCAAATAACACATCTTAGAAAATCCTTTTTCAGAATGTTGGCTTTCAAAGCCTTGTTCCTGCCTGAAGTTGGAGATGAGATATTGGCATCTTAGTCCTGATTTTTGGAGGTGGGTTGGTGCAGTTTGCAAACATGTATTTTTTTATCTTCTTTCAAGTGTGGTACTTTTCAACACTCAAAGTGAAATTCAGATTCCAAACATTAAAGCAACAAGGTCAGCAGAGTGTAAACATAAAGGGATCAATCTGAGTTACATTCTGATCTCACATTTCATCAGACGACTAACCAGAAATAAAAGAACATTTTGGTTTGAGGGCACAGCACTTTTGACATGAAGATTTGTTTCTGTTGTTTTTAGTATAGTGCTGTTGAGATTGTGAACACGGTCCAACAATAATCCTTCAGCCAATCTTTAAAAAATGAAATAACTTTATCATTTTCATAGACTGAGTCACCAGATGGCTCTCTCAATCCATTCTTTCTCGGAAAAGAAAACTTTTTTTTAATTCTCAATTTTCCTACAGACCCAACAAATCACTGCAGTCTTCATGACACACAGTCTGGTTTGGGGGAAATTAGTCTAATTATTTTGTCCCCATTATCATGTAAAATTCCTGGTTGGAAACAGGCCTAATTCTCCACCAAGGAAAATAATTTAGCTCAAGGCTAATCAGCGGAGGAATTGGCTGACCTCCATTTCTGCCTCACTCTGAGTTTACTTCTTCTCTGTCACAGCAGAACGGCTGGATGCACAGAAGCTTCGGCACTTTTAAGGGCAGGGGAGGGAGGAGAACAACAGAAATGTGGGAGGAAGGATAAAGTGATGGTATAATGGAAAAATGAGAAAATTAGAGATTGATGTTGGAATGGAAACAAGGAAGGAGGAGAAGCCAAGCGAGGCTTGAAAAGAGGATAGAGGAGAGTGTGGAGGGAGAAAAATGTGTGGATAATTTGAGGGAAGAAGTGAGGACGTGTGTGTGTGTGTGTGTGTGTGTGTGTCAGGAGTCAGTGTGAAGGACAGATAGTAAATCAAGGGAAAAATGCAAACATGACAGCATAAAAGAAAAGGATTAAAGCGGATGAATGAGGCAGAGTAGGTCATGTGTGTGGGTGCGAACATGTACTGCATGTTGTTTGTGGAAATCATTTCTGGTTACATGGCTCAGGAGCTCAGTGGTGATCAGACTGACACACTGCAGCCTGCAGTGGGGACTGAGCTCTCTGCTGCTGGTTTAGTGTCACACTTAGTTTCAGTCAAACCAAACGCACAGGAACGATACTGCAGCCAGTGCTCCATGAATATAATAACACTAGTGTCAAGCTGTGGTTACAGGACAACTCAGATCTCATTTTTGGAGATGCTGCTCTCATATTTATCTGTTGTACCAACATTGTGCTCTGATAGATAAATACAGAAACAGTGATGAATCTGTGTCAGACAGGATGGGACAAACAGAGTCTCACCACAGTTTACAGGCTGACCTCTTTCTCTGACTGCTGTTGTGACACAGATTATTTCACTGTAAACTGAAGAGGCATATCAAGAACATTTGGCTGTTCAGTCCAGGTGGAAATCACTACTTGACTTTAGATACAGTATGTGACACTTGGCCCATGGTAACGATTATATCACAATGCAGCGATACTGCATTTATAGATCATAAAAGAATCATGCAACAATATCTTACAGCCAAAGAATAAGGATAGTCCTTGGAGGACATTTTGCACACTTTATACCAGAGAGCTTTCTGTGTATTCTTTGGTTAAAATTTTTGCCAAGAGCTCTGCTTTAATTCTCCTACATGGTGCCTGCTTGTAGCTTGTAGAAATGCATTTCCCAACTTCCCATCTTTCGTACGTTCGCCGTCCCCCTGATGAAGCATTGAGAGCACATTCAGCCTTTTCTTTTTATTGTGATTGGGAATGGGGGGGGTCCATCTCTTTGGTTTCTTTAACACGGTCTGACATACCCATTGACTGTATGATGAATGTACGCATTGCCTTGACATCAAAAATTTGTTTCTGAAGCTGAGATTTGAAGCAAAATGGCCGGTGCAGCCATATTGGAATGGGGCAGGTGATGAGTCTCTGCTATAACAGCTACAAACTTAAGAGATGACAGGGCCTGTCAGTCACGTGAGCTGAGCAGTGACTCTGACTAGGCGAGCTCCTGGTCTTTATATCTTCTGAACTGCCAAGTTAAGAAAAAAATTCATCTAGTGTGTGCTGTTAGGAAAATTAGTGAGACAGTTATTGTACCAGGCTGTAAACTCTCAACACAGCTTCCTTTGGCTTAGTGTGTATGTAACTCCAAGTACCCTGCCTCAATTGGACTCTTGTCAATCAGCAGATTTTAGCACTTCTACATTGCCTCATATTTTCAGACTGTAGGTTTCCATCACATGGAGTTGTTAAGTAGTCAGGGTGGTGAGTCCAGGGGCAAAATAATTGTTTCCTTTTTTCTTTGTTTTTATGAGTGTATGTGTGTGTGTGTTAGGGTTCCTACGTCTTATAAAGTCTTAAATTCATGTATTTAAAACTAAGGCCTTAAAAAGGCTTACATGCATTGAAATTTTATAGTCTGGTCTTAAATAAACTACTCAAAGGTCTTACATTTGTCAGGGCAGGATTTGTTGATGTTTTATTGTTTATCTTTTTTTTGAGGGACTATGCAAGAAGAAAATATAGTGAGGATGCTGTCTTGTCACTGTTTGCACTTTTACATACATTTATTGAACCTGAGAGCACTGGGGATCACTTTATGTTGAATAAACAGACAAAAAGTAAACTTGAATGGGCCCCAGTGAGTTTGCATTACAGCAGGATCCCCCAACCATTGACTATATTTATAATTTTTGGTCTTGAATTTCATTCAAAGTGGCATTAAAAAGGTCTTAAAAAGTCTTAAATTTGACTTGCTGAAGCTTGCAGGTACCCTCGTGTGTGTGTGTGTGTGTGTGTGTGTGTGTGTGTGTGTGTGTGTGTGTGTGTGTGTGTTAAACAGTAAGATTTTAGAGACTAATCTTGTCATCTTGCAATGGATCAAGTTGTATTACTATGTGTTTTTTTAGTAGCGTGACTTGTATTGTCAACAAACGTTAACCAACTATATTTTTCAAGATTTTTTATGTTTACAATAGGATTTTATATTTTTTTGGTGGGGGGAGCAGCTTTACGTAAGGGGGACACACAACCTCTGCTACTCATTAGCACTATAGCCTGGCATTGTTTGATCCCTTTGCTCTGTAGATAGTAATGCGGGTATAAACACAAATCTGACTAAATGCTTTCCTCAAAGTAATTTCTACTGGCATGCAACAAGTTATATTTGGTGGTATATCTCTAGTTTGGGAAGTCCCTGCCCTGACATGCGCTAACAATAAATTCCAAAGCCTGAGGACGGGAGAGCAGCAGTATGGACCCTCCTGGGAGCAGACTGAGCATCAGTACGTATAACCCTGGAAGCATCAGACACAGCATTAAAGGAGGAGTTAGGGTGGATGTGAGCTGTAAAGTGGTTAGTGGGTGAAGCTGGGAGACCAAAGGATAGAACCAACAGTTTACTAATTGGATGTGATATAATCGGCTGATGAACAGTGGGCAGTTTGACTCCATGGCCTGCCTGAGCTAACATCATGTTCCGTTTTATTTTGGTCATCCTGACAGCCCTAAAGCATGACAGATTTTAAAATTCAGCAAACGACATGACGTCTGAGGGCTTTCAGGGATGAACGCACTGATGGGTTCAAACATTCATTCTGCTCTCAGCAATTAAGGAATTAAATTTTAGCCGAACAAGTCTGCGGTTTTAGTGGCTGACAGAAGTTTCAAACAATGCCATTGTTCTTAAGAAGTGGTGCACTGCTATTTTCTACTTTAAGAAACACTCACATCCCTTCCTCTCAAGTTATCACAAAGCCAATAATAATTGTTGTCAGTCTGTGTCACTCTGAAGTAATGGTGGCATTTTAAAATGAGTGTGTGTCTGTGTGTTCACAGGCCTCTCCGATTTGATCCATGACAACTTGACAGAATCCAAGAGGACCATTAATCTCCTGCAGCGAATGAATATCTACCAGGAGGTCTTTCTCAGTGTTCTCTACAGATCGCTGCCCATCCAGGTAACACATCACTCAGCTGTCTGCTGTTTACAAAAGACTTTCAAAACACTTAAGATTAGACGGCCACTGTTTCACAATGATTGACTGTCTCTGTGACTTTTCCTGTCACTTCTGCTGGAGCTCTCTCGCCGGTCGAGGAATGTAGAGCTTCATCGCATCTTCATGTACATTTTTAATTCAGCCTTTTCTTCATAGCAGCTTCCTGCTTAAGTTTTGAATTAGAGTCATATTAAGAGAATGTCAGGCCTTTGAGGTGCTGTGGCATTTTACATTAAGTCCATTTAGCTGACACGGCTCCGCACACTTGCACTTGTCACACTGGGGGAAAGGTTTCTGTATTGGCATATCAATTAAGTGAGAAACAGCGACTTAGCTTCCTCAGCAATCTCAGTGTGACAAGAATGCCAGGAAGTGAAATATCAGAGCAAACTTTGAAAATGCCACAGTGTTCCTGAGTGCTCCTTTCAGCAGCTGTCACCGTAGTCAACCCTCTCTCCCTCTGTTAATTTATCGCACATAATGAATGAGTGGTTTCCCTCTCTCTCTCTCCCTCTTCTTCTCTCTCTCTCTTTATGTTCCAGCTGTATTTGGAGCCAGTATATTTCTACATATACACAGTGTTCTCGCTCCAGGCGGTTTATGTGATTGCTCTGTACCTTATGGCGTGGCTCCTGTCAGGTTCCTGGTTGGCTGGTTCCCTCGCTGGAGTCTGGTACATCCTCAACAGGTGGGTGAAAGCTTTGTGTTTATGACACAAGGAAAGTGATGTAGTGTTTGCCCCTATACGGTTACAGCGTGTGAAAATATGAATATTAAGAGATATCTTGCAGTCCCAGTCTGGATTGCTCACCTCTCCTGTTGGTGAGGCTTACTGTGGCTTTTGAAGATAAGAAACCACTCGTTTGCAGGATAAACTTGACCCCCCTTCTGTTCTGTTTTTACCATCTAAAACCAAAATAATACAAAATCCTTGTGTGCAATAACAGAGAATGCTCCGTGTTTTATCTTACACAGCATTTTTCAGCTGCTACACTCCCAAGAAAAAGAATTACACAGCATTTACTAGTTTGTCGACTGGTACTACTGCAGAAATGTGCAGGATTAATATAGTTTTTCTGGCCAGATTAAACACTTACTTAAACACACTTAAGAATACTATGTCCTATTCTTAACACGTCTGTTCTGCCAAATGCAGATTAACACAGCGCACTGCACCTTTAACACAGACATTTGACTCTTGAAAAGTCATGTACAAGCCAACACAGAGAAGCCCAGTGGTGAAATGGACAGACCCTCAGCTTCCTATCTCCTTCCTAAAATTCATCACTCCTTCTTTCCACTTAACTCCAATCACCGTTTTATCAAACTAAGGTGCTTTTAGTCCATTAGGTCTTTGAAATTTTATTTTCCAGTAAAACCCATGCCTTATTGTTTGTCTGTGTTTTGACACTCCCTGGCTGAGGGCCCAGGTAGATTATGCAAAACAGGAGACTGACATAGATGGAGAAAAAATCTAGGCAGTTGCGAAAAACCATAAGACCAATAGAGGGCAGTAAAACAACAACAAAAGACTTTCAGAAAAATCAAACCATAGATAGAGTGACAAAGCCACCACCATCTCTACCTGTAGCACCACACTTAGTCTGTTAACAAGAGGATATTGAACCTGTGCTGGTTTTGATTGGGATTTATAACACTACAAATGGATTTGTTTTCTTGAAATGAGCCAAGTGCTAGTGTAGAAGCCACCACTGGTCAGTGGAGTGCCCTGATGTCTAAGGACTCATTTATACTCCCTTTATGTATGTAAATGTATGCGTCTGTTTCAAACAACGTTACCATCACTGACCACATATTTCTCTGTATCCTGTGTGCATTCCATGCATGACTGTTATCCCAAACATCCACCAGAGTCAACAGTTTATGATGACAACATATTCCAAAACAAACTTGGTGACTGTGGAGGAGGTATTGCTAATGTAACTCTTCCATAAAAGGCAAAATTGGAGGCAGTGTTGTGGGAAGCAGTGGTCGTTACACATAGCATTTTTTGTCAAAAGTTCTGCCATTGTTGTTTTTTTGGCTCTCACTAGTTCTACATATTGGACAGAAGGCTCTGTCTGTACCTGGATCTGTACTTAGCCTTGAGCATAAATGAGCCTTAAGGCATGAAGACAACATGAACTTGACCAATGTTTCAGCTTAAAAAAAACACTTACTTGATGACTTTCAGCCGTATGCATCCTAGAGTTGTTACAATACCGACACCAGTATCGGAAATTGCTCCGATACTGCAGGACATGCTGCTATCGGTATCAGTGACTCCAGTCCCCTGACCTCAAAAGTTCTTGAACTTCTGGAAAGTACTGGCCCCCAAAACAGGGCTATTTCTTGGGGTCGATTACTCCAGAACCAGAAATCTCAACCCTAGTTTCTGCAGTTAACAAGCACTCCAGATAAAGCCCAAAAAATAATGTTCAAAAAGTTATCCATAAACCTGTGAATGCTTGGCTGTCCTTGTTTCTGATTTCATTCATGTGAATCTTTTTTTAAGTTCTCATGAAGAGGCTCTTTGCAGACTGCTCTTTGAGTTCACATATTGATGTTTCCATTAAACGCAGAAAGTTTGAGGGATGGAATGAAACTTCAAGAAAGATTTGACAAAACTAGAATATTCTGCAGGATGCATGAGACTTGAACATATTTTTATTCCTGTTTTTTTTTTTTTTTATGTTTTTGACGAGCATAAAAAGTACAAAATCCTTATTTGTTAACATGTTAACATTGCAACTTAGATGTGGGTATGAAGATTGCAAAGAGGCTGCTGAGCCACTCAAACACACTTGTAACATTTTCAGAGATGAAACAGGGGGAACAACATTAAAACATTGGTAAAAGGCCAGACAGAGACTAAAATCAATGTATTGTGCTTTCCTTTTGTTGCATGCAAGTGTCAAATTTCATAGTTGCCTATAATTTTTCTCCGCTTTGTAGCAAAATGCTGTCCTTCATTTATTTTCCTGGCACATCAAGCTGCAGGATTTTCCCCCATTGTTTGAATCACTCATTAAATTTACTGAGTTGAAGCAGAATCATCAGCTCCTATTGTGCTAGCAAATATATTTGATATATTTCTGTCTTTTCAAGACCTCAGAAACAACAGCGGTTAAGTATTCAGATCATGCTATAGCTGAAAGTTCTCTACTTACAAAAATCTTTTCAACAAAGGTGCCATATTTTTAAATCACTGTAAAAAAAATAAAGTAAGGAAGAAATTCTGTGGATGAGTTTGTTTCCATAGATTCCTCTTCTTTTACACCAGCTGGGAATGTTCCTCAGAGATCCAGTTTAATGGAGGATATTTATTATATTTTCCCCTTACAGCAGTGTTCAAGAGGAAAGGAAAATAAATCGCCCTTTAAAACGAGTCTCTTTAAACTTTGATTCATTGTAGCTGCTTACAGGATAAAAATCCAGCAAACCAAAGCACTTACCTACAAAATCAATACCATGTGAGCAGACTATGAATTTAATGATGAATAAAGCTTCACTTTAATGTGAGGGTGCTGTTTGGAGACTGTGTAAATCAGGAGCTGAAATCCCTGCTCACATAATAGTATTTTTTTACTGGTGTCTCTTAAACGGATCAATGATCACTATGAAACTCAGATGAGGTGTCCTGTTTCTGTACCTGTGTAGTGTGAAAGGAACCAACAGAGTTAGATGCTAAAACCAAATACAGCTTGAACAGTTGTTTTACATTATATAACGGAACTTTGCTGCAAAGAAGCAAGTAGAACTGGACATCTTCTTTAAAACAGAAGTGATATCTTAAAAACAAATGTATTTCTTTGTTTTTTCCTTTAACAATGTTGGGCTGAAGGACCTTTGAGATTTTAAAAGACACTCTGAGACTCAAGAGGACGACAGATCTCTGTAATGGCGTGCAGTATTATTGCTCACCAAACCTCACCACAAGTCATAAAAGAAGAATCTGAGTCAAGCCTTTATTGTAAAGGGCGGACTGTCGTTAAACTGTAAAATCTTCACTGTATGAACCTGGACTGACTGTGTTAGCTCTCTAAATGTGCAGGAAACACTTTTAACCAATCAGCACTCAATTCTGACTGATCCAGTTGGTGTGTTTGCAGATTTAATTTGACATTGCAGTTATGTTGTGCTGGTTTGGCCTCCTGTTTGAGGCTGTTTTTCATGTAGAGAGGTTTTGTACTTGAAGGTGTAAAAAACAAAAACACAAACAAAAACACATTACAAACTGCGAATGAATGTTTCCCTCAATTAATGAATATATTTGAGTACTAAGGAATGCACGATGGCGCAAAGGGTAGTTCTGCAGCCTCACAGCAAGGTCACTGGTTTAAACCCTGGTACAGGCAAGATGGACCTTTCTTCCTGTGCATGCATCCGGGTATTCCTACTTCCTCCCACAAACCTAAAACATGCCCATGTTAAGTTGATTGGTTATTCTAAATTGCCCTAAGATGTAAGTGTGTGTGTGTGAAAGGTTGTCTGTCTCTATATCAGCCCTGCGATTAACTGGAGACCCAATGGCAGCTGGGATGACCTCCAGCTACCCGCGACCCTGAACAGCAATTGACCAGGGGTCCCAAACTTGTGGCCCACAGGCCAAATGTGGCCTGTGTGAGCATTTCATGCGGCCCGCCTCTTGAAATCAATTTACTCACTCTTTAATCAATTTCTGGCCCGCCACATTCACTACACAGTCCGCTGTCAGGATCAAGAGAGGAATTGCAGATGTCCTGAACGCAGCATAATTACGGCGGAAATTCAGGCGGAAAAAAAAATTAAAATTGGGCACATTGCCGAAATTGTCGATTATAATGTCTCTGTCCAAGTCCAAAAGAAAGGTTTATTACGAGTACAGCGTTTTGGGAAAGTTGGGGAAAAGAATTTGGCAACAAAAGCCAAATAATAATGTAAAATAGTTCATGTTGAGTGGGACATTTGTTCGAACAGTTAAATATTCTTTTCATTTTTATTCTATTGAATATCTGAAGTGGCCCCCTTATTAAACACTTCGATGCTCAGTGGCCCCTGGGTAATTCGAGTTTGAGACCCCTGGCATAGACGGTTAAGAAAATGGATGAATGGATGGTTTGAGTCCTTCTCACCAGCTCTCGAGTTCGTAGTCTGATTTTCTTTTGTCTTTGAACCATCCCTGTGGTGCCCTTGTGGTCCCTTTACATTACTTACTGCTTAAAAACATCCCTATTTCCTTATACTGCTGTTTTGAAAGTCTTTTTTTATATTAATGTCTGTGGTTACTGTCTCTTTAGAGCTCCTCTGACACCCCCCCTCCCACACACACACACACACACACACACACACACACTCCATTAACCCCTTGGCCAGCCCTCTGAAGGCCTGTTAGGGGTGGAGCTATTTGTAGACCTTGGTGTTTGAGGCCCACCCTTTTAATGTGTCATTAGTTCTGTTATCCTTGTGTTATGACCTCATCATTGCAGCAACTCTTGTGAAGATCTTGTGCTATTTTTTTTTTTTTTTAAACCTTTTTAGAACAAACATTTCTGAAGAGTTTATAGACAGACTTGGGAATTCCTACAATACATAAACACACAAAAAGTCTGAAAATCTGCACAAATTTAATGAAAACATCCAGCACTGTTACTTTATATCTATGTTGAAGTTATCTTAGAGTGTGAGTCATGCTCAAGTCTAAGTCCTAACTTTTCTTTCTCTGGAAAAAAATGTTCACAGTCTTAGATGATTTTAATTCACTTCTGACCATCTTCTCCATTTGCTGTTGTCTCAATTTTTTCTGTGTATTTAAACTAAAACTAAAACCATTGATCATCAATCAAAATAAGTTCTTCATTTTCAGACTGAGTAACAAGACTTGAATGATCTGAACTAATGTTTAAACCAATTCTCTCCAGGAATAATCACATTCCTGTTCTATTCTGTCCCTAAGTAAACCCCTCTGTGAGTGAAATTCAACAAACAGTCCTTTTGAAGGGTAATTTTTCATTACCGTTGGTGTCAAGATAAAATAATGAAACTAAAAGGTGTCAAGATATCAGACGGTCTGCAGACAGGACCTGGCGTGCAGTTTACCTCTGTTTCAGGTTTATAGACATTATAGTATTTCCTTCTGTCTTATCTAATGAACATGTCTCCTTAAATACATTTATTTGACAGATATCCAGCTGAGCATCTATTGCAGAGACTAAGACCTGTCTTGTTGTCCTCAGTGTGAGTTTGTGGTGTCTTCTCTGATTTTACAGTCCTGGTGTTGTTTTGAAATGTGCAGAAAGTTGAAAAGAGTTCAAAAACCCTTCTGGCATTTTCTCTGCTGCACTTCTGGATCAATACAGAGGAGAGGTTTATACAGTGACCCGTGCAGATAGTAAATAAAGGGTCACAGAGTTTCATAACCTCAGAAAAACTTAAACAGAGAGCAGCTATGATCAAAAAGCAAACATCTTAGTTTGGAGCACACCAGGAATTCTCTTGAACTGCCTGGATCTGTGTCTGCTACAATGTTCTTTACTCAATCTGAGGTTTCGGATTGTTGTTGACACACAAAGAGTCTGAGCATAATGTTATTTCCATGTGGATGAAGGGACCCAAGCTTCAACTTCAACGTTGTCTTTCCAGCGTGTCCTTGTGTTCAACCACAGATTAATCTCCTGCTTGAATCGAATCATGTTGTGCCCAGAAACTCTGCCAGAAGTCTGGGTGTCATGGTTGATAACCAGCTGACCTTTAAGGTTCATATAGCCTTGACTGCAAAGTCTTGTTGATATGCCCTCTTTAACATCAGGAGGGGTAGACCCTACCTCTGCAGAAGATCCAGAATTCAGCAGCACATCTGGTCTTAAACCAGCCCCAAAACAGCACGTCACCCAGCTGTTACTCTAGCTTCCTGTGGCAGCTCCAAACATCTCCTGACTATCTGGAATCCCTCACCCAGGTCTACACCCCTTCTCACCCACTGCACTCTACTTGTGAAAGACGCCTGGTGCATCCAGCACAACGTGACTCTAAACCTCTGGCGTGACGTTTCTCCTCTGTTGCTCCCAAACGGTGGAATGAATCACCCAACTCCATACGATCCACAGAGTCCCTTTCTACTTTTAAGAGGCATCCGAAGACTCAGCTGATCAGGGAACATTTAAGCACTTGATATGACCCCTCTGTTCTTTGGTCTCAGGGGTTGAATGAACCCAGAGTTCTAAGATCCAGTTTTCATAACCATGTTTCACCCGAAAACACAAAAAAACACAGTGGAAAAAAAAACAATCTGTGTTTACATGGAAATGCTGAGGTACTGGAGACGTTGTATTACGCATGCTAGGCCTGTAGTTGGCGATAAAACTTAAGTATTTGTTTACACAACAATGGTTTAGGGGCCGAAGCAACGGTGAGTTGATCATCTGGCTTATAAACTGAATGTTTCATCACTGATTGCAGAAAAAGTGCAACAGATGCACCGTTTATTGAAAAGCAGTCAGAAAATTCAGCAGCACAAGCATGACATGGTAGTCTGCCATTGTTACTGTTTTTGTTGTCCCTGGCCATGCCGCAAGGACAGTGTATTGTGCACGCGCAAAGCAGAGCGGGACATCAGCATTTCCACTAAAAACATGGCAACGGTGAAATGGCGTTTCAGAGAAAATCCACTCTGGAGACCATTTTCAAAAGTTTCTGTTTTAGGTTGACTAAAACACTGTTAACCTGTTAACGAGAGGCCAAATCACAATAATACCTTTACATTTCATCCTAAAACTGTTGTCCTGGAAACAGCCCCTCAGATGTAGCTCATAGTGAATGTTTAGCTCTGAATGTTGAATTTTGTTGAATGTTTGTTGATATTGTTGACATTGAATTACTAGATGTGGCTAAGTTATTTTATTAGAAAAAAAATACTTTTGTGGCACTTGATGGCTGCACCTGTGCTCAAACAAACTTAAACCTCTTTGTCACTTTTACTAAGGTTGTTTCCCTCAGTCCAAATCCTTGCTTGTGTTGGATGCTGCCTTGGACAAAAGTGTCTGCTAAATGAAAATGTAGATTTTTTTGGATTATGTTGAGCAGTGACATGTGGTTCAGACATCATGGTTATTTCTTTTAAATCTGTTTATATCTACTCCCACCTGACTCCTCCTCCTCCCCTCTTTCCCTTTCTTTTAGGGTTGACACCACTCGTGTGGAGTTCACCATCTCGCTAAGAGAAAATTGGTCTTTGCCCTTCCTCGCTCTGCAGGTCACCACCATCACCTGCTACCTCAGGCCTCAGCTCAGCGCCTTACAGCAGGTACACACACACACACACACAAACAGACGCACAGATACAGAGCCTTGTTGCGAGTCACAGCTACAGTCATCTATCTTACTCAACTTGGACTTTAGACTACTGAGCCATCAGTTGAAACACATTTCCAAGCAGATGGACCTGCTGAAATAGAGACGCTCATCCCTGCAGTGGAAGAAGGAGCTGGTGCTGTTTGCTCTCCAGCCTACACTGTTGTCAGTCACAAATTCCTCTGCTGCTCTGAAATTTTTTACTTAAAACTGTAGCAATTCTGGTGTTGCCAGGGGAATTGGAGAATTCATATTTTATCATGAGTGCACTCAAATCATATGGTATGTATAGAAAACTTAAAAAATTGTCTTCAAGCTGGTGATTAGTGGGGAAAATGTAGGTTTAGCCAGGCAGGACCCTGGTCTTGTCTCCACTGAGGCAATTACATTTCCTAGAAACATCACCAAACCCAGAGGTTTCCAACCATTTCCAATTCAGGGCCCACTTTTTAAGTACATTAAGGACCGATCCAAATACCAGAGAGGCATTAATTATACTTCAATATTCCCTGAGCTTGTTCGAAAAAAATCCAGTCTTGGTCACATGCTGTCCATGTTTTATCTTGAGGTGGCAGTGCAGTTTACATGGCTTTAAGTCTTTGCGCCTCATTTTCTGTGCCCGTCCAAAAAAAAACCCAGGCACCAAGTACCCAGCATTGTAATTTCTCCAACCTCTTTTTTTTTTTTTTTTTTTTTGATGGCAGGGAGATCATCTGTCGATTCTCCATCAGTCTCTTGTCTACCTGTACTTGTTAGGGGTGGAGCTATTTGTAGACCTGTAAATAAGAAGCCAAACAAAAAAAGAAGTCATATTTACATTAAGTTCACGCTTTTTTATGTTAAATGCTCAGTTACAAATATTTTTAAAAAAATGAGAAACTTTTTTTCATGCCTTTAGACAAATAAAAACACTCAAGGGAAAAATCCTGACACTGACTTTCATAATTCATGCATCAGAGGGTAAATGAAAATCAGAAAAATATCTATGAAAAAAATATTTTAACATTTTCAATAACATTTTGAATGCAACTGAGTTGTAATATGTAAATATCCTGCTTCTGTTATATTTCCATATATTTAAACCCTCCACAAAAATCATACCTTTTTGGAAATAATTTGATGGCCTACAGTTTGGGAAACACTGTACATTTTCCCACGTATTATCTGGCTAATAACTTGAGGCTCAAACACCTCATTCTGCTCTCCTTTTTCTGGGAGCTCTGTGATTGACACACCTTTAAAAGTTAATGAAAATTAATCATTTTAAAAACCACTGCCACTGTCATCACCTCCGCTCATGGTTTAACTTAACTTGTTGAGATTTGTAACGTAAAGTTTCTCTTCTACCTTTGTTAGGATTTCTGGACAGGATCCAGGATGAAAATATCCATGTTGTTTAGTCTTAAAAATTAGCATGTTAACCTAAACTATAGTTTAAGCGACATTGTTGTCCTATATGATGCAAAGGGAAGCCAAAAATTTTACCTCACCTTACAGTCTATGCTGTCAACAAGTATAAACTAAACTTCAGAACTCTTTTCTGAGGATTGATTTAACATGGCGTGTGAGTGAAAGTTAGTGAAAAGGGTTTTGATCAATCAGAATCCAGCATCTTTCACAGCAAGGGGTCCAGTAAAAAATCTATCTCTGTTAATATCCAGTCTGAGTTTCCAGACTCAGTGTGTGTTTTTCTGTGTTTTTTCTCCACAGAAAGTGATGGTGTGGCTGATGTATGTGACCACGTTCTGTTTCTGTCTGACGTGGCAGTTCAACCAGTTCATCCTCCTTGTTCAGGCTCTCATCATTTACACCCTGGACTGCGCAGACTTCTTAACAAAGACACAGGTATGACTGGATCGAGGATACTTACGGTTCACCTCAGCCCTCTTAGCTGAGTGAAAGCTTTTCAGCTCCTTGTATAACTCTTGTGTTGTGTGGGGATTGAGTTTACACGTGCATCTGTGCTTTGCTTTTCCACTGCAAGCACGTGCATCTCAACCCAAAGCTTTTTTGCAGAAACCAGAAATAAATCAACATGTTTGCTTTTAACAGTTTCATCTCAAACATTTGTTTTGTATTTTGTGACTCTCTTAATGTAATCAAATCGGAATCAGAATTTAAAAAAAAAATAAAATCACACTCAACTCTACCACCCACGAAAAAACATGAGCTGACATTTTATTTTATTTTTCTATGAACATTTTGAAGAGATTAAAATATTCATTTTGCGAAGATTTAAAGGCTTAGAGGGAAATATGCTTCATGCCTCTGAGTATTTTCATTTTTTTGTTTGTTTGCTTTACATAATTTGGAATATTCAGTCTTTACTCAACATTGATGAAATATTTTTTCTTCCTCTTTTCAAACGTTGAGGGTCATCGACGTTGGTTATCAACAAGTCTGGCGAACCAGCTTTGATTCAGACAGATATTTAGCCTTGCCTGTTATCAGTCCTGTTGATGCATCTTTACTCAGCCCTTGGAATGTGTGCATACTTGTGTGTGTGTGTTTTTCTTCTCCAGGTGACGACTCTGTACCTTGTTCAAGCGAGCGCTCTGCTGAGTGTGTGTGTCCTCCAGTTCTGTAACACGATGATTCTGGGATCCCTGGTCCTGAGCTTCATCGTAGCTGCACTCATCGTCAGACATTGTCAGGTTAGTGTTTGTGTGTGTATGTGTGTGTGTGTGTGTGTGTGTGTGTGTGTGTGTGTGTGATTTTTTTGGGGGGCGGAAAAAGGAACAAACTGAGACCCCAGAGCACCAGAGATGCAAACAGATGTTGCTGCTGGTCTAGAAACAGAAAGAAAATGAAGTTACATTCTGCTCATCTTGAAGACTCCTGTAGTGCTCTCGTTTAATTTGCTGCAGATAATCTTGATTTGTATGCTGGATACATGTTTGTGGCTGAGTCTAAATGTAATTTAGTGTAATCAGATCTCGTCACAGTAACAATTACAGCAACATTTAATACGACGGGGTAAAAGTGGAATGAGGAATAGAAATTGGAAATTAGAAATTGTGAGACTAGTATGTGCAGAACCAACACGCTGTGATTTTAACTCCTGATGCACCAACGAGTCCTGCTGCTTTGAATCTGGAGAACTTGACTTCTAGTCAAGTTGTAACATTAAAGCAACTCAAGGCAACATTTTTCTTATTTCAACTATGGCAGAAAATAACAAATTCTTGAATTATCACATCACAAACACTTCAAAAACTGAAATCTAAAGAAGTCATTATGTCTTATTTTTAGTCAAGTTTGTCTTATTTTCTCTTGATATGAGCTACATTCTACTGATAAGTCCAGGAAAGTGTCTTATTTCAAGTTATTGAAAGACAAAAATGAGGTCTGAATTGCTTGTAACAAGTCCAAAAAAATCTGCTAATGAGATAAGAAAAAAGTTTCTTGTATTAAGACATCTTTCTAGTTTTGAGAAACTTTACGAACAAAAATTTCTTATCCCATCAGCAGATTTTTTTGAATTGTTACAAGCAATTCAGTCCTCATTTTTGTCTTTGAAAACTTGAAATGAGACATTTGTATGACCCTGGTCTGGTGGCTGTGGCTCAATTAAAGAAAAATAAGACAAATTTGGTTACAAATAAGACAGTACATATAGTACAGGCGAAAAGTTTGGACACACTTTCTCATTCAATGCATTTTCTTTATTTTCATGACTATTTACATTGTAGATTCTCACTGAAGGCATCAAAACTATGAATGAACTCATGTGGAGTTATGTACTTAACAAAAAAAGGTGAAATAGCTGAAAACATGTTTTATATCCTAGTTTCTTCAAAATAGCCACCCTTTAATCTGATTACTGCTTTGCACACGTTTGTCATTTTTCAAGAGGTTGTCACCTGACATGGTTTTAACCTCAGAGATGTGCCTTATCAAGGTTAATTAGCGGAATTTCTTGCTTTATCAATGGGGTTGAGCAGAAGTCAGGTTAATACACAGCCAACAGCCCTATTGGACTGTTATAATTCATATTATGGCAAGAAACAATCAGCTAACTAAAGAAAAACGAGTGGCCATTATTACTTTAAGAAATGAAGGTCAATCAGTCTGGTAAATAGACATGAAAATAAAGAAAACGCAAATTGAATGAGAAGGTGTGTCCAAACTTTTGGCCTGTACTGTATCTCATTAACATCTGTGAGCGATTGGAATCAAACGTTGAGAGTTTTTAATGCACAAAACCAGCCAATGATTAAGATTCTGAACAAACTTAAACCATACGCTTTGTCGTGACCTTTGTTTGCCACCATCCTCCTCCTCGCTCAGTTGTTGTTCTGGCCTCGGTGGAGCTGAGGACAGCAGCCTGGGGATCTTGTTGTTTTGGGTTTTCATTGATTGGATGTCAGTGACTGCTTTTCTCATGATGGTGACCCGGCTCGACCAGTCACTGCTGTGTATCTTCACCCTTTGCTCTCCAGTGGGTGGCAGTGGCAGGGTGACCCCAGTCCGAGCCACAGGGTCGAGGACTTGGTTTGCATTTTACTGTACACAGTTGCTCTTTCCTCTCATTTGTAATGTATTACCCCCATCACTGCAGTTTTTGTCGCACAACTTGCAAGCAACTGACGAGTTACTTCAACAATGTTTGCTGTAAACTTTTGTCACACCTTGTGGTGGGCGGGGCTTATCAGGGCAGGAGACGAGATGTTCATGTAGCATTCAGTTGCCAAACATACATGAGTGTCTTTCAATTCCACAGCCAATCACTCAGCACATGATAGAGAAGTTAGAGCAATTTAAAATGCGGACATGCAGACTGGCAGAAAAAAAGAGAATCAAAATGGTGTCAACTAAAGCTTATTAATGTAAGCGCTCGAGATGAAACATTTGGCTGCTGTCTTGTTAATTTGCAAGCTGGTGACTGTGCTCAGCCAAAAATCATTTGTGTTAAATTGTGCTGTGTTAAATTATTCTTATATCATAAGTGGATGGTGTGCTTCTATTGTTCATTAGTAGCGCAGCAGTAGAGAGAGGTGGCTTCTTTAATTAAAACATTTTGTTGCTTCAATTTAAAATGTAACCGTCAGAATCTTCCACTTTCATTATAATTAACACCACATGTAGGGACAGGCTGAAACATTTTATACTGATTCTATCAGAAAAGAAGAGATTCAAACTCAAACCAATGACTTGTTTTAAATATTATTATGAATGCTGAAGCAAAGACCGCATAAACATCAAAATAAAAAACAAGTTACGGCCAAATGAAATCAAATCTTGTTGGTCAAAACACAGAGGTCAATGGTTTGGGTTATTGTTTTTTTTCAAAACCCAATGATTCTCATTTATGATGCAAGATTTTTTGACAACTAAATATTTGTTTGAAACAGAAGTCATCCACTTTGTGAGCTAAAAAGCACTAAACTCTATGTATGTCCTTGTTTAGGCCTTTAACAGGTAATATAGTTGGAATTTGTTGGTATTGTCTCAAAGACTTTCTGAACCTTATGAGAAAGGGAAATATGTGTTCCTCTGCCTCTGTCAAAAGTGTATAGGTTGCTTATTGGTTATATTAAATGTGTTTATCTTGTAAATATCAACAGCTACATTATGTTATCCTCTCATTAAGCAAGATTGTAAAAATGTCACAAGAGCAGATTTGACATTTGGACTGTGTGGTTGCTAAAATGCTGGATATTTACATTAAAAGCATCTTTTAGCAATAAGAAAAACAATATAAATAAAAAAAACTGTGTTTCATTTTAATTAGCTTTATTTTCCATGTTAAAACAAAAGTTTTGATGTTTTTTGTTTCACTCTTGAGGGTGGTTTATCATGAACATAGTATTGAGAGGGAGCTCTGCTAAATATGCTCTTTAGTATATTACCAACCCAGGATAAATCAAGGCTTCTACACAATCCCCCTCACAGTGTTCAGTAGCAAAATGTGTTAAACAAATAACATTAACTTGTTGTCGAGGCTGATCAAACATCATTATAATAAATGAAAAGAAAAACCAAAAACAAACAAACAAAAACACCCCACTGATTTAGTTTCTCAAACCAAGACATTATCCTTATTTCAAGAACTGAGAATTTGAATCCTGGGCTGATCTAGACAATTAAATGTATTCATTATTGTATTTTTAGTGACAATCAGACACAGAGTTGAGGAAGTATGTTAGATTTTTACAGGCACAAACAAAAAATACTCTTTGAGAATATTTTGAAGTATATTTTATCAGTGATGTAAGTTTATCCTGTCATATCTCATCATTATCCCAGAGGCAGTGGCTGTTGAAACATATTTAATCAGCATTTTCATTGACGAGATTAACTGATACAACTGGTTCTAAGTTAAAATAATTAATCCATCAACCAGATTTATGAGCTGTTAAAGCCCCAAGATAAACTTTATTTCATCCAACAGTGGTAATCATGTACCTGAGATATTGTGTGGTCACTTTCCTTGTGTTTCTTCATGAAACTCTGTGTTTGTGTCTGTTTGTTCTTCCAGTCCGGTCTCAGAACAGGAGGTCTGCTGCTTCGTCTGGGCAAACTGCTCCTCCACAGCGTCCTGGTCCTCCTCCTCACCTGCACCATCAACTACCTGGCCAAGGTGCTCTGTCCTTCCCTTTCTCATCCCATCTTCCCCGACTCTCCTATTTATCGTAATTTTGTATCGAAATATTGCATCTCTTCCACCTTTGCCTGTTTTTTTCTTCTACCTCTACCTGTATCTTATCTCTTTGCCTGCTCTGCTCTTTGTTCCTCTTCTTCTTCTCTCTCTATCTCTCCCCTCCTCTTCTGCATCTGCTGCTCCCTTCATCTTCTCTGCCTCTTCTGAAGTGCTTCTATTCATTGTTTCATAAGTTGTTTGAAACTTGTATGTGTGATGTGATGTAACCGTAAGCTTGGTTTATTTACTTATTTATACTGATCTTCAAATTTTTTTAAAATACGACCTTATCTGTTTACGTGTGTGTGTGTGTGTTTGTGTGTATGTGTTTACAGAAAGCACTTCAGCTCAGATCAGATGAACATATCTTTAAATTCATCCAGTCTAAGCTTGGCTTGGGATCCACGAGGTATGAAAACACTCTCTCACACACACATCCACTCAAACTTCACTTACTTTTGTCCCTGAAAACAGTCACGCGTACCCTCATAAACCCAGATTGTGACACCAGGGAGTGCTCACACACAGCCTGCGCCTGCACACACCTCTTGATTTGATCCTGCTTGACTGTATTATTCACTGAGCAGCAGTATCGTAGCACTTGGAGCGTTAGTGTGTGTGTGAATAATAGATGGCGGGGTAACAGCAGCAGGCCTCTCATCGATCAGACACTGTGTGTGCAGAGCAGCTCAGCCACTGGATAGCTGCTCCGGGGTGGCAGATAACACAGCTCTCACGCCCAACGCCACACAACTGGCCCTTCAATTATTCAGCAGGCTGTGGAAAATGCAGAGCTTACTCTCTTCTCTGCCTGTCCCTCTGTTCCTGCTTCTCCAACTCGCTTATTTCTCCTCTCCTCCAGCTTCTTTTATAGTCCTTCGAGCTTTGTTCGGTGTATAGTGATCTCTCAATTCTCAGTTCAATTACTTATCTGCGCTGCTTTTTATCTGAGACTGCATTGCCAATTTAATGCACAAAAAGCAACTTGAGTTTGTACTCTCCTTTTATGCCATATTGAAGTAATAAATTCCTTTTTATGAATTCTTTTCATCACTTTTTCCTGAGTGTAGTTGGAAGAGTTGGGCCCTGTTCTTTTCTCCACATGAGTAACCGTTAGTGTTAGTGGACAGCAGTTGGATGGAGTTAAATTATTTGTGTATTTAAGATGATTTAAAGAGGTCTAAAGTTTCTGTTTGTGTAACATAATCTCAAGCCAGACCTTCAGGTTTTCTGGCAAAAGTCTGAAATACAAAAACTCAAGTATGAATTCAATCAACTCGTTACCATTTTCTCTCTTTCTTCAACAAACATTAAACTTCAAAGTCAAAGTTTCTGGATAGTGAAATGTCATATCCTTGGGATTTCAGCTGATCAAAAGTTATTTCAGCTCATAGGGTGCCTTTTTTTCTTCTTCCAGAAATCAGCACTGCAGGCAGACTTGTTAAGCTTTTTTGTAAAGCTAATATTCTTAAGCTTCATTACACGCTCCCATGTGGCGAACAGTGGTGAAGCTCCCTTGCTTGTTCTTGAACCTTGTGCAATCCATCCTAACTCCCATATAAATGAACAAAGCATATGCTGGATGCACATCATGCAAATACTGACTTTGGTAAATGGGTCATTCATTAACATGAAACAGGGAACATTTGCAGTATAAATAGAAACAGAATCAGAATCAGGTTTTATTGCCAGGTACATTTACACATACAAGGAATTTGACTTGGTTTATTGATGCTAAATGATAAACCAAGGAAATTTCACGAGTAGCAGCAACTTAAATAATATAGATTGAGAGGCCATGCAATATAAAAAATAGAGTGTAAAAAAGTTAAGATTTGAAATATTGGAGCTAACTTCGCACATCTATTTTATGGACAGGTATCCAGCAACAAATTTGAATGTAAACACCTGCACACTCTCAAAACTTGCAAAGAATCTTGTTTTATGAGCAACGTTTTGGTACTTACACCTTCATCAAGCAAACTTTTTTTTTTTTTGTAAAAAAAAAGAAATGCCTGGACATGTTAAACAGGAAGTATAGCCTCACACCTGCAGCAATTTCTCATCATGGTGTCAGCGCTCACCCATAAGACAAGGAAAATAACTAAAACAAGAACAAACAAAAAAGAACTTTAGAACTAGTGAGTCTTGAGACCTGAATTTGTCTTCCATGAACTGGAGTTGGACTCTATAGCATAACAACCCTGGTGTGTGTAGTTTTTTTTTTAAAAAAAACCTTCTTTAAATATTTTGAAAATTAATTTTTGTTCCAGAGGCTTTAGTATCCAGATCTTATGACTGTCCCAATTACATATGAAATGAGCTCAACGACTATCAGGCTCACTTCTGCAATCCAATGACCTGTTCTTTGTGCCTTTTCCTATGCAGATAAGTCTTCTGGGTGTTTTGGTTCCTTACATTCTATTAGGGTGAGTTTTCTCAATGAGCAGGATGAAAAACCAAACTTAAAACTGGCCCTGAAAATTCAGGTCTCAGGACTTAAAAAAAAAAAAAAAAAAAAAAAAAAATGTTTGCCTGATGAAGGTCTTAGCACCAAAACATTGCTAATAAAATAAGATTCTTTCCAAGTTTGACAATGTGCAGGTGTTCACATCTGGAATATTTGAAATATAAAAATCTTATAAATTGAAAGAAAAACTAAGAAATAGAAAGTGTAAAATAGAAAATGTACAAATTCGCAATGTAGGAGCTGTGCAATTTAAAGTCTAGGGCATTAATGTAACACATAGAAAGAAATCAGACTCATGAGGAGAAACAATAGAGAGAACATAGACTATAAATCCAGATAATCTATGTAACGCCAAATGACACTAAATTGACTGCTTAAACCTGAAACTAAATCCTTTGTAGAAAGCATAACCACAACCACAAACCCAAATCTACCACCCACAAATCTAAAAGTCTGACAGCTTTACCTCACCAATTGTTAGAAAAGTTATCACCAAACATGTACAAAACTCACATGAAATAAGTTATAGTTTACTGACTTTTTTCCACAGATAGTAAGTCTGCACCTTCCTTTCTGTGCTATTTTCATTTTATTTTTTTTTATTCATCTGTTCTCTCACTCTGTACCTCATCTACAGAGACTTTGATGCCAGTCTGTATCTGTGTGAGGAAGCCTTTGGTCTGCTGCCTCTCGACACTCTGGAGCGACTGGCTGGTACTCTGCTGCTGTACCCTTACATCCTCACTGTTCTGCTGCTCAGCGGTGTCTTTGCAGTGGCCACTCTGCAGAATCTAAGGTAGGTGATGGCTGCCAAAAACTTCAATAAGAAGAGAGGAAAAGAGAAAAACAGAAGGAAATGTCAGCTTGCACTGTCTTTCCCTGGATATAAATATTATTAAAGAGAGCGCCTCTTCTTTACGATTGTCTAGTTTGCACTGTTAAAGGTGTGAACTGGGGGCTAAAGAGGGGGTATTGTTTTTGTTTTTTTTAGTTTGCGCTGTCTGTTTTGTTCCCCTGAAGCAGCTTTACATGATTTACAGCTCAAAAGAAATCCCTAACAATTCTCTCTCTGGTGTTTTAGAAAATCTTTATTTTAGCCTCACTTAGTTTAAGCTGCTGTCCCTTTAAGGCTCCCTGCTCCACAAACCCCCTTTTTTCTGATTGGCCAGCCCTCTGGAGGAGTGGGGGCAGAGCCAATGTGTCATGAACCAGTTCTGAAAATCTCCCCTTGAAGACCTCAATATCCAGGAAGTCTTTGTGAAAATCTTGCCAAATCCCCTGCTACTTTTCAATTAGACAATTTCATCTGTTTAGAGACAGATTTAGGCATTTCTACAACAAATGAATATGTAGAGGTTTGAAAATCTGGGCACATTTAGTGTCATCCAGTTTAATAACTTTATAATCATATTTGAAATATGAGAAAGCAGAGTACCCCCTCTTTAATATTTTTAAGCATTGTTGCATAGAGGTTGGGACTTAACAAGGTGCAGAAAATGTGCAAGGGAGTACTCTGACAAGGCACATCTATAACTTCTGAAATCTGCTTGCTGGGGCGTATGTGTAGCAAACTTGCACTGGTGTTCACTCCAAATGTCTTTGTTCTCTGCTGTCTTTTACGATTACAAATGTGTTTTTATGTCCTTATGTGTTTAATCATAGTGGGTTATCTAATAGTAGCAGCTAACCCAGAAGATTATTGGTCTTCAAAGGAGGTCTGCACTGTGTCACAGTGGCAGTGTGGCCCAGAAGCAATAGAAAGAAATTGAGTTTTTGCTGTTTTCTAATATCATTTCAAAACCCTCTGCAGTTTAAATCCATTGAGTGTCTGCTGATTTATCATGACCAAACCCCCCAAGAGGTTAAGACCCAATACTTTTACCCAAATTGGCCTCATACAGGCACCACGCTGAACAGCCAAGGAGTCAGAAACTTTAAAAAAGCAGACAGATCCACAGAGCAGCTCCATCTGTATTAAGCCTGTACACACATCTGATTGAATGTGCACTACAAAAGCTTCTTGGATAAACAACAAACACAATACAATCTGGCAAGACCTCCTCTAAAACGTTGCTCTCATCAATTTACAAAAACATTTCCGATGACAAGGCTCGGTGGGAGAATGGCCATATCTCATTGTCCACTCATTCACTCCTGATAAATCCTGGCAGACACTGAAGCTGCACAATCAATCCCAATCTCAGTGTCATCATGATTTACACGTTGGGCAATAAACACTTGACTGAACTCAGAAGTGATGGCCATAAACAATACAAACAGTTCAAGCAATGAATTCTCTCTCCTTATAAGTACATTTAAGCTTTTAGATTCAGGCTTATCATACACTGAACAGAAATAGCAATGCAACCCTTTTTGTTTTGCTGCCATTTTTTCACGAGCTGACCTAAAAGAATCTTAGATTTTTTTTTTCTGTGTACACAAAAGGCCTGTGCGAAGATCACGCTGTCCAATCAGCATCTTGATATGCCACACCTGAGCTTGTTAAATTCTAACTCTCACTATAAAGTTGTGAGATTATCCTCTCTTAAATCCTAAACATACACACACTACAAGATTTGAAAACATTGACCAGCACACACTACCTGATTTCATCAAGTGGAGACAAGTGCTGTGGTGCTAAATGTAGCCATTATTTTTTTGAGAAGAAGAAAAGACGACTTAATGCACCTGGATGAAGAATTGATCGGCATTAATTTCTGGTCCCTTGCAAGAGCCTCCCTCTGACTGGTTATTGTCATCCTCAAAGAAAATAAGTGGCGTAAACACTCTGACAGATATTGACAGGGTTCCTACACATCATTAATAAGTCTTAAATTCACGTATTTAAAACGAAGGCCCTGAAAAGTCTAAAATTCATTAAAATGTTATATTCTGGTCTTAAATGAATTACTCAAAGGTCTTAAATTTGACAGAGCAGGATTCGTTAAAGTTTTATTGTTTTTCTTTTTTTTGTGGGACTTGTTGAGAAGATTTAGACTGAAAACTGTCTTCAAAGCTTCTGATGTAATTTGTCTGCATCCTAGCCAGACAGTCTATGACTATGAGCCATTGTTTGCACTTTTACATATAGATATTAACCAACAAGCAACTTTATGTTCAATAAACAGTCAAAAAGTAAACTTGAATGAGTCTCGTTAAGTGACACACGCTGTGATTTGGTTGTAATGCAGCAGGACCCCCAAACCATCGACCATATTTATGTGTTTTTGGTCTTAAATGTCATTCAAAGTGGCATTATAAAGGTCTTATAAAGTCTTAAATTTGACTTGCAGAAACCTGCAGGTACCCTTACTGAACACATTTGAAAATTTTCAGCTCTGATGAGTTTGTAAGCTGATAGAGAGGCTCAAGATAGATCCATCACCCGCTCACACTAGAAGATAATCTTGGCCAAACTTTGTCTTGGACCATACGTCTCCACATAAAGCCAAGTTTTAAGCGGCCACAACAAAATCACACTATCAAATGTGCAGTTTTATCACAGCACAATGCCACAGATGTTGCATGTTTTGAGAGAGAATGTTATTGGCATGCTAACTGCAGGAACGTCCACCAGATCTGTCACCCATTAATGAAATGTTCATCTCTCTACCAACAGACCACGTGTAACCACATCAGGCCAGGACCAAATTTTTGGTTATGCAAACCAATTCTAGAAGCATCTATCATCCGGTCTCAGACGATCTTGATGAAGATGCTGAATGTAGAGGTCCTGAGTTGGTGTAGGCCGTTTGAGGTTGTGATGCCAGTGAAATGGAGACAGTTTATGGTAGAGAAGTGAAAATTAGATTCCCCATCAACCAAAGGCACACTCCATCAGATCAGTTTTGCTTAATATTCAGTTAAGAAAGGGTTTGTCTACTCCGCTGTTTGTGTGTAATAATGATTCCTCTCTCTTCAGTGAATCTGTCCCTGCAAATTACACCAGTTTTGAGATTCTTTAAAACCCCTGTCCTACTTTTCCAGGAGGCAACCAAGAAAAATCCTGAATAATTTACCATTTTGCCAATACTTGCAATGTTAAATAGTGAAAAAGCCACAGCACTTAAGATATTTTGGTCTTGTTAATTAGATTTACACAAAGTTTGTTCTCTCGCTTTTTTATTGATACAAGCTGATGTTTGCTGCTTCAAAGTAGACAAAAAAGTCAGTTAATGCATATTTACATATTCTGGCCTCTAAATTATTATGCTAATGCTTCTAAAGCTTTTTTCTTTGATCCAAATGAACACCCTGACCCTCTGAGCCGTGCGCTCAATGAATTAGAATTATCATGTAAATGGTTCAAATTCTCTCAGATGCTGATGTAGATTAACCCACAAGCACTTTAAACACTTTACAGTTTATATTATAAACACAGTTATTTGTGATTTTCATTAGCGGCATTGCAAAGGTGAGCACAGGCAGTGATAACATCACTTTTTAAGAACAGTTATGAAATGCAAGGCCTTAAGTAGCAAAGTTTGTACTATTAGCAAAGATCAGGGTTAACATCAGCCAACATTTATTCTTAAATCCTCAAACTTGGAGTTAAACAGGAGTGACCTCATGGGAGCAAGCAGGTACGAAAGGAAGATTTTGACATCTGTTAAGAGAAGAAAGATATTTTAAGGGGATAGTTTCTCCTTTTGAAGTTTGGTTGTATGAAGTTCTTGTCAAAAGTAATACTGACTCTTTGAAGAGAAACAGGGTGGAGGACCAGCAGGGGAGCAGACCTGATCAGCTCCTACATGTAATGTTGCTCATTTTAAGAAAGCCCACTCAAACACTGATCTCGATGGAAGGATTTACACTTTTAAAAAGTTTTGAAGAGCTTTATCTTTATGTCAAAGAGCCTGTTTTCAGAGTCTGGGCCAACTTTACTTTTGCTCAGAAAACACTGAAGTATTGCAGTTCACTTAAAAAAAATGACCCATTGACATTACTTTAATATATTTTACTAAATGGTACCATGTGAATATATTGGGTTGGTTGAAAGCAATAATTATAGGGTCAACTATGTTGAACTAAATATTATTGCTTTAAACTTACAAAATGCATTTAAATGGAACCAGTTAACATTATACATATAATAAAAGTTAATGTTTCATTTTTTTAGTGTTTTTAGTGTTTTTATTTTTGCATGGAAGTTTGACATAATCTCAGGCAACAAATATTACTCACAATTTTAAGGGGTTTCTTTATTTATTTATTTTTCTTTTTCATTTTTTTTCTTTTTTACTTTTTGGACTCACTTTACAAGATCTATAGCTGAAGAAAATCCCATTTTTTTCCTTCTACTGGTGTTTTAGAAACCCTCATTTCAGCCTCCTCCAAAGAACTTCATTTTACCTGCTGTCTCTTTAAGGCTCCTAACTCTACGTATCCCCTTCACTTGGATAGGCAGCCCCCTGGAGGCTGGGGGGGCTATGAGGTATTTGGAGGTTTAAAAAGCTGCACAAGTTTAGTCTGGACATCCAGCAGTGTAACTTTATTTTCAAATCTGGAGTTAATCTCACATTAAAACAGTTAGAGACAAAAAAGACATCATGAATAATAGTTTCCCTTTAGCTCTGCTGGGGTCTGATTTAACCTGTGATGTTTAAAGAAAGCAGGTGCAACAGCAGCGTTCAGTGAGTCAGCAAAGTCACTTATGTGAGCCTCTGATAATCTCATCTGTTCAAACGTCCTAAAGCACTGTTACTGAGTCTCATTTTATTAATAGTGTTATTGTTTCTTCATGCTCTGTGACACGTTTGACATGTAACTGCCCCTCAAACCTTTGTCTGCAGTGAAAAGTAAAGAGCTACACTAAAGTAATCACATTAACATATCAGTTCACCCTCAGCTGTAGAAAGGTTTGAATATGAACCCCAAAGAGTAAAAAACTGTTTCCCCATCCAGGAATTAATTCAATTCCCTTCACCCCCTTCATGCAGAAAAAAAAAAAACATCTTGAATTTGTATTCAAATGTAAGCGAGTGTCCATCTCGTTTGGTGCAGGAGGCCAGATCGTGGGTGTGACTTGTTCGCCCTGGGGCCGTTCTCTGTTTGTCTGTGTGCCGACAGCCGCAGACAGAAACAGTCGTGGGTGTGCATCATTGCGTATCCGCTTGTTCAAGAAACAGCTAATGAAATCTGAATAATAACAGCTGAAATCTGAATAATCTGAATAATATCATTTCCACCCACCTTCCCTTCTGCTTCTGAAGTGTCTGGCTGTAATGTTTTATGTATAAATGTTGTTTTTTGTCTCTTTGCCTTTTTTTTGTGTCCCAGCAGACGTAAAGGGGGTTCAGCTGAGGAGAAGAAAGCGGGCGAAGAGGGCCGAGCGCCGGCTTTACGCCCGGATTTGGCCTATAATCTGTTGCACACTCTCTTCTACGGCCTGCTGGCTTTCAGCACTATGAGGTGAGCACTCAAGGACATCTTTCACAGGATTACAGGATGATGTTTATGCAGATACCTGGATTCACGCACGTGTAGTGACACTGGTTGAAATCCCAGACAGGGACAGTTCAAATGCTCTTTTCCTCTTGACTGCTTGATTAGGAGGACTCATGAGCAGACGCTGGAGTCCAAGTGGCTCTTCAAAGCTTTTCACTGAGTGTCTGAGTGATCCACTTTAGCCCCGTTCACCCAACTGAGCACCATCCAGTTGTGCCTTCATCCTTCATGTAGTGGCACAACTCACAGCAGGATCAGAAAGTGTGGACACAGGTAGACGAAGGATAATTGATGCTCTGCAACAGGGTTTGATAATCTATGTGTAAATTGAAACCTGCATGTGTCATCACCTGCAGTCGTATCAATCACAGGTGTCAACAAAAAGTGTCAGGAAGTGATTACTGCAGTGTCACAGCAAAAATCAAAGAAAGTCCTGTATACTGTAAATCTCACTTTGACATTATTACTTTTACATGTGTTTTGTTTAACTCTTGTATTTTCCCATCTTCAGTTCACCAGCTTGTTAATTCAAAGTTAAACAAGACTGGCTTTAAGGTTTTTTTTCTTTCTTCCATCTCATAACAAAGCCGTTTTGAAAAGTTTGTGGTACATCAACTTCTCAAATACGTAATGGAAATAGAAGTTCACACAGGTTTGAAAGGTGTGAAATCCACACTTCCAAGTTGGTCAGGTGTTATGAACTTTAACTCTGAATCAACATGAACTCTCTTTGAAAAACACCTCTCTTGCTGAAATAAATAATAAGAGTTCAGACAATTCTCTGTTCTCACTTTCAGCTCTAACACTGAAATACAGCAATAACACCACACTCTTGATTTTGCTCTGAATCAGCCTCTACAGTCAGTGCTACCATCTAATTTACTGACTTCAAGAAAGTCTGACTCAAGACAAGGTGTAAGCACTGTTTCAAAAGTTCTTTTTGTGTTTTTCCACCAGTAATCCACTGTTGCTTCACCACTAATGAAGCTCTGTTTTTGTCTCAAAAAAGACAAGATGCTAACAATAACACACTGTTTACCTTCTATTACGCAATGACACAGTCACTTAAAGTTGTCTGAGTGACATGTTTACAGTGTTAAAAAACAGTTCACTGTTAAACAAGAGCACAGAGCTGTAATTACATATTCTACCATTATTACTTTGTCAGATGGTTGATGTAAGGCATTTATTGCCTGATAATATCACAAACTGAGATTCAAAATATGACAAAATCACTTCATCATAATATACAGTGGACTTGGTAAACGTCACCAGAGTTGCCAGATCTCAGAATAGAGACAAACAAACCCAGAACAGACCCACAGGAGACCCACCCCGTTGTGTAGACAGGAAATGTCTTGATTGTATGGCAGTATGAATTTCTATAAGGTTGTCGTGATACAACTTTTTCATTTCCAATATGATACCAATATCGCAGCCTTGAGTACTGGCCAATAATCATATCAGTCCAATGTAATACCAGTATGAATGTTCAGCTCTATTTGTAGCTCTCCAAGGCTTGAATAAACCTTGGGGGAATGTTTAGATTTTGAATGTATTAAACTTCCCTACTTCTATGTAGCCTTGGGAAACTTGTGGATGATAAGTTTTGAACTCAGCTGTAACGTCTTGTTCTGACCTAAACAAAAAATACTTTAACATGCTGTTGTTGGGATCACGTGGACTCTACTTGCTGTATTCGGGTGCTGGAGTCTGAAATGGACTGCCTGTATCGTTGTGCTAATACCAGGGATTTTAGATGCAGGCTGATATAATCCAATATTCATCTTTTTTGCTATCATACTTATATCTAATATAAAGCATCCCCAAATTGAAAGATTTTTTTTTATTGGCAGTAAAATGACAGTAAAAACAGTAAACATAAAACCTTTTAAGGATGTAAGTTTTCAAACTTTGATTTAAAAAAGTACATTGCATTGTGCATAAATAACAGCAAACTGATACTAAATTGTTACTTTGTCATTATCACTCTGGCACCTACCCTCATTTGTTGATATGCACATGAGTGTGGCTGTGGATGGTAACCAGGAAACACAGTTGGAAACAGATAGATAGATGGTAACTTTTGCGTTGTTGCGTTTGTTTTACCTTGTTGTGAAGGGCTGTGAAAGGGTCGGGCAGGGATCATACAGGCTGCAAAGCAAGTCCAAATAAGCAAATGCACTTTTTAATACGAGCCCAAAAACCTGCAATCGGCAGTGGACGAGATTTGCAAGCGACTGTACAGAAAAACACTCGCTCATAACAAGCAGACTTGTCGACATCGAACTTCCGTTTGTAAGTTGCCAGACAAGAAAACAGAATGACTGGACGCTGAGCCAAACATAGGGTTGAGGGCAGCACTGTCATCAGAATCAGAATCAGAAATACTTTATGTATCCTGTTGGGGAAATTTAGTGTAGCCAGAGGCTCATCACAGTACACGAGTGGAAAGGAATAATTAAGGATAATAAGGACAATAAGGAATGCAATACAAATTTAAGTGTTAATTTGAATAGAATGAGCAATAGGATAAAATATAATAAATATGGAATAGAAAAATAGAATAAAATACTGAATAAGTGTGCAAATACAACATAGTACTACAAAGTGTGCAATTTGTTCAATAAGCAAGAAATAAGCTATGAAATTACAGTGAGTACCAATACAGTAAGTGAACCAAAATATTGCAGATATTGCACTTTGTGATAAGTCCCGATTGAATAACAAATCAATTAAAAGAATGTGACCGTGTTAATAATCCAGTGCGAGATCATTTTTTGTAATGATAATTACATTTTAAGGAGTTTTCATGATCCTTGAGGGCTCAACTTATTTATTTTGGGTCTTGCAAACCTGCAAAATGAATTGCTTTATTTGCTTTGTTTGTCAATAAGATGTTGAACTAACCTCTAGTTCCTTTAGTTTCAGTACAGATGCTTAAAAACTGGCAATTTAAAAATAATATTAAAAAATCGTGGCAACAATCAAGATCTGATGAAATGAAAAAATATATTATGATCTTTTTTTTATTTTTTTATTTTTGCCCAGCCCTAGAACTGATAGATTCACATGATCAGGTTACATCAAAAGTGTGATTGATTTATTAAGTTGGCCTTGTAGCCCCTGTTACCTGTCAACACGTACGGTTCAAAGTACCAAAAGTGGTTAAAAAAAGGTTATAGTTATTTCTTTTCAAGCAGGGTCTTGTTTTCCTTCAAAATACAGGTACAAGGCGTCCAGTGTCCAGCCAGACACTCTCATAGAAACTATATATTTTCTTTTTTGGAGGCTTAATGTCAGTAGCAGATTGTGTCTCCTGTAGGTGGTTGAAAAGGTGGATTGTGTTTCACCGTGCATGTTACACGAACCCACATTCCAGAAGAACTTTTTCTGATTTTGTATCACTATCAGGGATGATGTTGGCTAGAGCTGCTGTAATGCAATTTCCTCTCAATCCAATAAAGAGAAGGACAGCTGCACTCATTGTCCTGAACTCTGCGCCGGTTGCTGAACCCACATAAGAACTTCAGGCTGTCCTCCACATAAAGTTGCACAGCCTGAGAAAAGAAGTCCTTGA
>RPOG01001916.1:0-118075 GCA_008086565.1 Thalassoma bifasciatum
TTGACTGAGGTAACTGAGGGGACGGAGAGCATGCTAACTAGCTAAGCCTGTTTGTGAGATCCTCAGTGACTTCATGACAGCTGAGCAGTAGAAGAGTAGGAGTCAGTGTCTCCTCACCATCGATACTGTTTCTGTCATTGTCGATCTTTTCTTTCCAAGTGTCCCTGTGTTTTCCTGTTAGCTGTGAGGGACATGAGAGCTACAATAACATGGACACATTAACAGAGTTCAGCCTCCAAACCAGTCAGAATGCACTGATCCCAGTATCAGGATTCGGTACTCTGTGCCGATACCACGCTGACGTACTTACTGGTTTTAGTAAAAGTGCGCTGAATACTTTTACTATTGAATACCACTAGAAGCAGGTTGGCTTGTCATTGGCGCCCAGGTAGAGGACTGATGACTGTTAAAAGTAGGGATGCACCAATGCAGATGGGTCAGTGACGTGACGTCCCTTTTTTGTGTCCGAGTGCAATATTTCCTTCCATCATGAATTGAGCATTTCATCAAATATATTTCTTTATTCTAAGAAACCTGTGTTATTTGAACACATCTTTAAACTATTAAAATATAACATGTTTTTTTGTGTTTTGGTTCCTCAAACCCCCAAAATGTCAGGTGGTGCAACCGTCCTGACAAGTATCCACAGTAATTAAACTCTAAAAATTGAATGTCAGTTATTGTAAATGGAAATTAAAAACATAGTGGCATTATTTTATTCTTCAACCTTTTTAAATAAAACATTCTTTGCAAATAAAAAGAATTTTAAAGCTGTTGAGAAATTTAAAAAACTTTTTGCCCCGTAATTTTCACCTTTTCAAATGTCAGGGTGGTGCAACCGTAACATTAGACTTTTATTTTAAAGTGAAGAGAATAAAACAGGAAACAGGAAACTGCATCAGCCAGAGGACCCCAAATGACATTTGTGACCAAGTGGAAAAGTTTGTAGATTTCTCTGAAATACTGATAAAAAAGGTTTTTTCACTTCATTGGTGACTGGAACAATTTCCATGTCAGGTGGTACAACCAATGTAATAATGTGAAATGTTATTTTAACATCAAATTATTTATCTTATTCACAAATAAAAGAAATGAAACACACAAAATGAAAATGTATGAGTCACTACAGAAACTTGAGAGATACTTGCCAATAATTTCACACAGAAAAAATAACAGGAACATATAAATATATTTTCATATATTTGGTTGCGCCACCTGACATTTTTGGGTGCTCAAATTAAAAATAGTAAAAAATGATGAACCTAAAAACTTTGAAATGTTGGTCAACTACTGAAATCTGTTAGAAAACATAATTCTTCTCTCAGAAATATGTTTTTATCCATTTTCAAAGAACTTTTTAAAAATAAGTTTTTTGTCATTGACCCAGATACCAGTATTCAGCACCGGTGCCGATACCACGCTGAAGTACCAGTTCTCGTAAAAGTACAACAAATACTCAAAATAAAATATCACTATAAGCAAGTAGGCTTATTCTTGGTGCCCAGAGGACTGTTGACTGTTAAAATGTCAGTGACGTGCAGGTGTATCATGGTCTTTGTTTCATATGTGTAAAATAAGAGAGAGGAAGTGGAAGATATTTTCAAAGTCACATCAGAAGTTCTACTGTTCTCATTTAGAACATGAAAGCATGAAGCATTCAGATTGGTACTCGGTATCGGTGAGTTCTCAAATGTAAGTACTTTTGCTTGTACTTGATTCGATAAAAAGTGGTATCAGTGTATCCCTAGTTAAAATGTCAACAACATGTGCAGGTGCATCATGATCTTCATTTCATGTATTAAAATGAAAGAATGAGAAAACAAAACATATTGTCAAAGTCACATCTAATTAGACCTGTCATGATAACAAATTTTGCTGGATGATAAATTGTCCCAGAATTGCGATAAATGATAATATTGCTGTTTTGATTCCATTTTTAACTAATATACTAATAATGGTATAGTAGTGCAATTACCCCCTATTAAAGATAAATAACCTATTATTCCTTAAGAATGTCTAAAATTGGAAATATATTGTGAAAAAAAGATATTGTAGCTATCCAATGTAAATAATCAACACAACCGGAAACAAATAAAATTGACTGTCAGTCTCTGTTAACAAAAAATGTACTGGAATAAAAGCCACACAAAACTGAAACAATAAATGAAGTATAAAGTCTCTGTAAACAAAATTGCATTTCGATATGTGTTTAACATTAGGTTCAGACATTAAGATATTTCCTAGGCAAAACTGCCAATCCAGTTAGGACCTTTGTGAACAAAAAATGCGCTTGAATAAAAACCACTCACAACCAAAAGCAATATATAAAACAGACTCTGTCGCTGATAAGAAAAAACCTCACAGAGATACAGCAAAGTTGATTCATTATCCAGTGTCTTTGGTGAATAGAAAATTATTGAGCCCTGCAAACTTATCAAGCCCATTTTTAGTTCTCGTGGAATTCATTGATTTATTGATTATTGCGACAGGCCTACAGGTAATTACTTGTACTCAGTTTGATAAGAAGTGGAATCAGTGCATCTCATGACAAAACCATAACCTGATTTTAACCTAAAGTTTCTCACACACTGTCCATTCCTATCTTGAACATACACGGTAAAGAGATCACTTGCAGTCGTATGAGGACAGGCACTAAAATCAGCACCCACAGGAGATCATCCCTAAATGGGATGGTGAGATCAGAGGCCACAACAAGACTTTCCCTCAGTCACAGCCACAGCAGCTGTGTGCGATGTTTGCTGTCAGGAAAATGCATCTGGCTTTTTGGGGTGATATTTTTAGCCATCCATCACCCCACCCTGTGCCGAACACAGCGTCATTAGAGCTTGAATGCAGAGGCCTTCATCTGTGGGGGAGATTCAGAGGGAGCAGACAGATTATAGGGGGGGTGTTGTTTAATCATAGGGACGCCAGTTATTCAGCAGAGGTTATCCTCACACTATACTGAAAACTTTAAAAGGGAAAAGATGAAAAGAGGAGGACAATATCCATTGTCAGCATAGGTCTTTTTATCTCGAGATGATGCTGTCACTTTGAATTCCTTTAATGTCAGCTTTAATGAGTTCAGTCTCATCTTGCTAATGGCAGATCAACTTATAAGAGTTAAAAGAAAAACATGAATATAAACAGAAAACAATGGTTTGCAAGTCCTGTTTAACATATATTCAATTTAATGCACTACAAAGACAATATAATTATTGTTCAAACTGATAAACATTTTGTTGTTGTTTTTTGTTTTGTTTTTGCAAATATTCACTCATTTGAATTTGATGCCTGCAGCACGTTCCTAAAAAGCTGAGACAGGGGCAACAAAAGACTGGGAAAGTTGACGAATGCTGTAAAAACAGTTGTTTGGATCATTCCACAGGTGAACAGGTTCATTGGAAACAGGTCAGTGTTATGATTGGGTATAAAAGGAGCATCCCTAAAAAGGTTCAGTCCTTCACAAGCAAAGATGGGGCCAGGTTCACCACCTTGTCAACAACTGTATGAGCAAATAGTCCAAAACTTTAAGACCGATGTCTTTCAACATACAACTGCAGGAATTTATAGATTTCATCATTCATAGTTCATGAAATCATCAAAAGAATTTGGAGAAATCTCTGCACATAAGCAGCAAGGGCTAAAACCAACATGAATGCCTGTGACCTTTGACCCCTCAGGCGGCACTGCATTAAAAATCCACATCAGTGTGTAAAAGATCTTATCACGTGGGCTCAGGAACACTTCAGAAAACCATTGTCAGTTAACACAGTTCATCACTACATCTACAAGTGACAGTTCAAACTCTACCACGAAAAGACAAAAATAGATATCAACAACACAGAGAAATGCCGCCGCTGGCTTCTCTGGGCCCGAGGTCATCTGAGATGGACTGACAAAGTGGAAAAGTCTGCTGTGGTCTGATGGTTCCACATTTCAAACTGTTATTGTTTTTCATGGACATCACATCATTTCTTCTGGGCCACAGAGGAAAAGCATAGTCTGGATTATTCTCAGCGCAAAGTTCAAAAGCCAGCATCTGTGATGGTATGGGGGTGTGTTAGTGCCCATGGCATCATGGGTAACTGTCACATCAGTGGCAGGCAGCAGTAATGCTGAAAGGTACAGGTTCTTCAACTGTGCAATTTCATTTAGCAGACACTTTTGTCCAAAGTAACGTATAGCACCAGTGTTATAAGGTGCCTTTTTTTTCCAACTCAACTCAAGTAAAGGTTTTGGAGCAACATACACTGTCATCCAAACAATATCTTTTTCAGGGACATCCCTGATTATTCCAGAAAGACAATGAAACCAAGACACATTCTGCACCTGTTACAACAGCGTGGCTTTGTAGTAAAAGAGTGCAGATACTTTTTGACCCCTGCTACCAGAGTGTTAGTGACACAAGCATTGGTTTAAGTTCACCTGGATTACTGTTCACCTGTCTGGTTGGGTGCAGCCAAAACAGTTATTTCTAATCTCCGAGTTGTACAAAACAAAGCTGCACGACTTGCTCTGGCCTGTCCATCAGGTGTGAGACTGAGCAGAGAAAACATGCATGCCAGGCTCTCAGGGCTCAGAGTGGAGAAAAGGTTGGCATGTAGCCTGGTTTCGTTTTTCAGAAACATTTTTAGTAACATGCAACCAATTGGTCTGTACTTACAAATCAAGTTTATAAAGGATTAACGTAGTTTCAAGACCAGGCAGGCTGCTCGTGGTCGGATTTTTATATTTGATATTTTATATTTAGAGGATGATTTTTTTTATACATGTACTTGTATTTCAAGTACACCTTGTATGTTTTATACTGTTTATTGTTGATTTTACTTGTATTTTATGTGTTGATGTTGTGTGCTTTTTGTGTTGTATGTGGACCCCAGGAAGAGTAGCTGGTGCGTGGGTGGCAGCAAATGGGGATCCAAAGAAAAACAAAAATAAACAAAGAAATAAAGATACTAGACGGCCTGCCTGCAGTCCAGACCTGTCTTCCATTGAAAATGTGTGGCACATTATGAAGCACAAAATACAACAACAGAGACCCCGGACTGTTGATCAGCTGAATTTGTTCATCAAGCAAGAATGGGAAAGAATTCCATCTACAAAGCTGTGTCCTCAGTTCAGAAAATGCTTATTGAGTGTTGTTCAAAGGAAAGGTGATGTAACATGACCCTGTCCCAACTTTTTAGGAATGTGTCACAGGCATCAAATTCAAAATGAGTGAATATTTACAAAAAAGCAATAAAGTTTATCAGTTTGAACAATAAATATCTGGTCTTATTGATCTTGTCTTTGCAGTGTATTTCATTGAGTATAGGTTAAACAGGATTTTAAAACCACTCCATTCTATTTTATTTATGTTATACACAACATCCCAACTTCATTGGAATTGAGTTTGCAAACTTTTTGATGCATAAATGCGTAATTTTGTTTTCATCTCAGCCAACTTATCTTAGTCCACCTTGTTATGCTTCAGAGCCATTTTCCTAGTGCAAAAAAGAGCGTATGTTAAGCTGATATGAAAACCAGGAGTCTAACTAATCAACTATCACGGATCAGTTTCATACTAACAGCAGGGGGCTTTTTTGTTTCTTGGGGGGGGTGATTGAGGCTCCAGGGCTGCAAAGATGTGTGTGATTGTTTCAGATTGTCAATGTTTGTGGGGTTTTTCAGGACGAACAGATGCATTTACCTTTGATTTGAGGAATGTCACCCAGGCCTGTCTGTCTGGAAGCAGAGAAGGATGCTCTGATTTGTTCGAAATGCTATGAGTACAATTCAGGAGATTTTCAGGGTCTGGTGATGAATTGTTAAAATTACCCATGAACAATAATCCACCCAGTATCTCTGAGCTCTTTTACATCAATTTTCCCCACAGCACTCACCATCATTGCACCTCTGTGACTGTGCCATGGCGTCGCTGTGCCAGAGCCAGCAGCGCTGTGTGAAAGCCTCCATCATATCCAGCTGGAGACTGGCTGAAGCTCAGGATCAGCTCTGCTCTTTAGGCGTCCACAGCTCCGAGTCACTGGAGCAGGAACGTGCCAGGACTCTGGTGTGTCCCACAGAGCTCACACACGCCGTGGAGGAGTGGCGCCGCAAGGAGAGCGTGCTCGGAGGTCAGGGGCTCAGCCGCAGTCCTGTGCTCGGAGCTGTTGGGAGCTGGGATGTTTTCGATCGGGTAAGTGAGTCATAACAGACCTGTTTAGATTAACTGGACATAAATTCAAAAGTAGAGCCCGACCAATTAATCAGTCGGAGCGATTAATCAGGCTGATAATAATGTGTCACTGATTAATTGACATTGGCCATTATGTAGCCGATGTATGAACTTTTTTTTCTGTGTGGAGATCGTGTCGTTCCTGCTCCTGTGTGTCTGTGTCAGGCTGCATGCTGCACTCTGCCAATGATAAATGCTACAGTTAGTTCACATGTCCACCATTACCTAATATAAGACTATAATATGGTGTTCTCAAGTCATGTAAGAGGCTTTTTTGCGAAATAAACAGTGATAAATGCTCCTGTCAATACACACGTCCACCCTTTTATAATAAAAGACTAAAATATGGCATTTTAACATTGCTGTGTTATACCCAAAACCATATTTTGGGTATTTTAACAATTTGTGTTCATGTACAGTACATGTACAGGTTATTCTTGTAAGGTGACCTTGAGTGCCATGAAAGGCGCCCTTAAATAAAATATATTATTATTATTCTTATTATTATAACCTTTGTATCAATGTTCTTATTTCATATATCAGCAGCTATATGGGATATCAGCCAATAAATCGGGTGTTGGCTTTCTTTTGCCCCCAGTATCGGTTTCAGCCCCAAAAATCCTGTATCGGTCGGCTCTATTCAAAAGGTCTCTTAGAAAGTACTGTGAGTTCATGACTACTCACTGTTGGTTAATATCTTTTCTGTCTTTCAGAGTATCATCAATGTTCAACATCAGCCTGTAGAAATGGATCAAGACAAGTGCTCTTTTCTTCAAAAGTATGAGCAAGAGCTCAGGCATTTTGGTGAGTGAAGTACAAAATCTGGAATTGTAATTATAATATTCTCATTCTCAGATTATTTTTATATTTCTATTTTAGTGGCATGTTTTATGTAGCTCAAGTTTCAAGAGAAAAAGACATGTTTGTTTGTTTTCATATGCATATTTGAAATCCACTGGCCCTGCAAACTCCAGACTAGTCATTATCACAGTCTGTCAGTATCATAGGAACTTACTGTGTGCACATTTACACAGAAACAAGCCTTAAATCACTGCAGAGAGCGGTGGCAAATCTGTGTAATATATTTCTTTCAACTTTCAGCACATTGACAACATTAGTCTTCTAAAATCTACAGATTAAAAACCTGTTGTGAAATGTAAGTCAGCACTTTAATGTGCAAATAAGCATGAAGAATCAGTTTTGGAAGGGAACAAAAAGTCATTTTGAAGGCATGAGTGCTGGATGCAGATCAGAGGTTTCCAGTCAGCCTGTTGGAAGAAAATCTTCACATGAGATGTTCCACTGATAGAAAAAAGGAGGCACATTTTATAACATGATGAGCTTCAATGCCTTCTGATGATTTTTCTCACAACACAATAGCAGAGACAAATTAAAACTGATGATACTGCACAGTGGTCTGGTTTTATGTCAGCAGGAAAAAACATAAACTGATGATTTTGTTTTGATCTGTGGTCTTTTGTTTAGGCATGTTACGGAGATGGGACGACAGTCAACGTTTCTTAGCAGACATGCCTCAGCTCATCTGTGAAGAAACAGCAAACTACTTAATCCTGTGGTGTATGAGACTACAACAAGAAGGGGTAATGTAAAAAAAAAAAAAAAAAAAAAAAAAAAAAAAAAAGAATGAGACATCAATGATTGAATCTGTGCATAAAAATGGTGAAACATTGTAGAATTCAGTACTGCCCGGACAAGTTTAAGACCTTTGAGTGTTGTATTTAACTCTATAAAGCCAAACGTATCATATTTGATACATGAGTTCAAAGACCTCGATCTTATCAAATTGATAAATAGTTTCTTAAAAAAACAGTTGAAAATATTTTTGAAAACATATTCTACCACCTTGAGGATTGTCATATCACTACAGTCAACTGAAGTTGTATTTCAAAGTGTCTGCTTTCATGAAATCATCCACTCACATATTTCCAGAAAAGTCATTGCTTGATTTTCAAGAAGTTGCAGCAAGAATAACATCAAAATAGTTACTTTTTTTGTTTAGAAAGTGTTTTCTGCATGAAATAAATGCATAATTACTTAAAAAACTTTAATAGAAAAGCTAAGATAGTACACAGAACTGCCTAGTGTGTCAAATGTGATACAAGAAATATATCATGAATGAAATGATAAAGCAGTATTTTTTTGTAAATTTTGTTAAAAGGGTTAATAAACATCTCATTTCCATAAAAATTGAATTTTTTGACTATTGTTTGATAGGTTGGGCTTTACAGGTTTAAGACCAACATGTAAAGTTTTAATGAATTTAAGACATTTTAAGGATGCATGGACCACTGAATGACAGTGTGATAAAAAATTGAGAGCAATTTATTGAAAACAAGAACTGAAATGAAGTAGGTAAAAAAAAAATAGAAATCAAAGATTTTTGCAAACCAATCAATAAGTGATAAAAGGCTAAAGAAAAGAAGATGATAAAGTGTTTTTAAGCAGAATAAATCAAGAAATTGAATACAGTTATGAAAAAGTATGAAATTCTACAAGAATTTAAACACAAAAGTTTCAGAATTAATTTTATGGTGTGTTTGTAGCCTGCAAAAATAATCACTTCTAGCACATGAGTGCATTTTTAAGTCACACACTCTCTGTCTTTTAAATTGAGTTATATTTTATTAAAAGTTTGACAGGCAATTTGGAGAAGAAACCATTGTTTAAATGTTCTCTCACTCTCTCTCTCCCTCAGAAAGAAGCACTTATGGAGCAGGTCGCACATCAAGCTGTAGTCATGCAGTTCATTTTAGAGATGGCTTCCAGTTCCCAGCAGGATCCTCGAGGCTGTTTCAGACAGTTCTTCCACAAAGCCAAAGTAAGACACTCCGGTCGTATTTTTTATCTTCTAGGAAATATCCTGCACCTGTTTGTGACATTTCCTAATCCTGTGGTTGTTGTTGTAACAGGACGGACAGGACGTCTATCTCGGAGTCTTCCACACAGAGCTCGAGGCCTTCAAACACAGAGTTAGAGATTATGCACTGAAGTGTAGAGATGAGTCACACAACGTCATAGAGCAGCACAACACTGGCAAAAACTGCAGACTCAACCCCAAAGAAGCTCAGGACTCGATACCTCCAGTGAGTTCTCTTCTTTTACTTCCCCCTGTGATGGAGTTTTCTGTTGTTGCACTTCACCCACACAGCTGCAGAGGGAGCCATTGAGCCATGGTTATTGATGAATACCAGAGTGAAGGCATTGCAAAAATCAGTACTTTAGTTCTGTTTTATATGGTACAATCCCAAAACTTGCTAGTACAGTTTTGGTATTGCACCAAGAAAGAGGTTTGAGTGAAGACTGCTTATCTTTTTCCAACATTGTTTTATTGATTTTAACAGCCTTAAACAAATACATTGTGTCCATAAACACACATCAAAGCACACAAATGCAGTGACAGACACACAAACATCTCTCAAATATATATATATAAAAAAGAAATCATAGCACAGTTAAGTTAACCTTCACATAAGATGTATTGTCATTAGTAGACAGTGATAAAAATATGATAAAGATAACTGTGACTATGAGAAGGCCCCCGATCAGAATTCTCAGAATTTTCTCTACACCTGTAAATAACTGGGGTTACAATGGCATATACTTAAAGGGTTTGTGTGTGAGCCCTGACAAAAAGTTGATGGGACCAACCCAATTCAAAAAGGAAGTTTATTACAACTGATGTATTTTTAGTGGAGCTCGATGCGGTATTAGGAGTGGGCAGTTCTGGGCATTTTGGTATTTATCAGGTAGAAAGTAAATGAAGGGCTAGTATCAGTGATATTGATACCAATACTTTTTACTGAAAATGTCATGATCAAATGATAATTTTGTTTTGTGGGTTAGCCATGATTAAGATGGATAGCAAAGATTTTGGGCCAATTTAAATGTTTGTTTTATATTTAACTTCAACAATATAAAACAATGTGACAATGTAAAATTATGAAGTTATTCTCTTGTATTTTTCTCATTACCATAAGGGTGAATTTTTCAGTTGCAGCAAAAAAAAAGTCGACTGCCTGAATATTAAATAATAGTTGAATCAGTCTGCTAAAAAGGCCTTACTTGATTTCTGATTACAGAAGAAGAAAATCATGACTAATCATGACTTTTTTGGCTGAAGAGCCTCTGTCTCTTTTTGGGGATCCCCGTCTCCCCCCAGTCCCTCAACTTTTTTTTGCAGCACTGAGTTCTCCTGGGAGTAAGCTGCTGTTAGATTTTTATATGAATCAGTGGCATTACCACAGTGGCAAATGAGTTTCTTGCACACATCACATGTGACAGTGTCTCTGTGGGCTGCAGTGAATAAAGTTCATACTGCATTTCTCTTTCTCTCCACCATCATGGGCTACCCTCAGTGCTCTGATGCTCTACAGCAGGACAGGGAGGGGAGGGGGCAAAGTGAGCCTGATTAGGCAGCAGAGGGAGAGGGAGGTGCGCTGTTAGCACAGACAGACTTGGAAATACTCCTAGTTGTATTTTTCTCTGTTGGTGGAATATATTATAGAGTCGCAGTGTTGGTGATTCCTCATAAAACAACATGTCTCAAGAGAAAATGTGTTGAAACTGAGATTTCAACAGGTAAAATATTACCAAAATTTCTATTAGTAACATGTTATATTACTGCATTACAGCAAAAAGTAATGCAGTACTAGTCACCAGGGAATGATTTACAAGGACAAAGAAAATATTGTTGATATTCTTAGTGACAAAAACACACTTTTTGCATCAAAAACCATCATTTAAAACTTTAAGATGCTTTATAAAGTGTTGATAAAAACAGAAATTATTTTGGTCTCATTTAAATCCTTTATTTTATTCAAAAACTGTGCAAACACAACGTATCAGGAGTTCAAATTGAAGGTATTTGTTGGTTGATGAAGGCTGGATACTACCTTTTAATTTGACACAAGCAACATGTTTCCACAAAGGGGGGGTTAAGACAACCAGAAGACTGTTGTAATAAAAAAAAAAACCTTTTGGAACATCATGAAAGCAGTTTGTATGTATTGCATATTTTTGCCATCAGATATCCTTCCACATGACTTTGTGTTCAGATATAAAAGTGAAGCCTCACCAGAGGATCTACACGTGGAAATATAAATAAAACAAAGATGTCTTTTTACTGTGACATTAAGCAGCTTGTTCAGACATGAAAGCTTTTAGACGAGCACAGAGTATCAATATTCAGTTGAAGTAGAGTGTAAAAGTTGCCAAATAGCTGAACTTTTGTCTGCAAGAGTGAATGAGGCCTCCTCCCCTCTGTGGCCTCACAACTTGAGCATCTGCCAAACATCCACTCCAGGAGAAAGAGAAGCTCCTCCCTGCTCCCACAGAGGAGAGGCGGCTACAGAGGAATGTGGTCCAGCCTGTTGGAATCAAAGCCCGGCTCTTCTGCTAAAGTGATGCTGGCTTTTCTGAATGCAGCATGTGTTTTTGTCTCCCTGCATTTGTCATAATTCCAGAAAACACACGAGCTCACAGATAAATTTTAATAATATCAGATCAGATCACTGTAAGAAATATTAAAGCAGCAGGGTGCAGTTATTGTTCATTCATTCACTCATACAACCTTTACTTAATCTCGAGATGCCATTGAGAGCATGTGCTCATTTACAATAATGCCTAGAGTTCATTTAAAAACAATTACTGCAAGACAATAAAAGCATTGGAGTCAAAGAAACAAAATGTATCTGGGTCAATGACAAAAAGAGGGTCTAAAAACGTATTTTTAAAAAGTTCTTTGAAAATGGATAAAAACATATTTCTGAGTGAAGAATTATGTTTTCTAACAGATTTCAGTAGTTGACCAACATTTCAAAGTTTTTAGGTTCATTATTTTTTAGTGTTTTTAATTTGAGCACCCAAAAATGTCAGGTGGTGCAACCAAATATATGAAAATATATTTATGTGTTCCTGTTATTTTTTCTGTGTGAAATTATTAGCAAGTATCTCTCAAGTGTCTGTAGTGACTCATACATTTTCATTTTGTGTGTTTCATTTCTTTTATTTGTGAATAAGATAAATACTTTGATGTTAAAATAACATTTCACATTATTACATTGGTTGTACCACCTGACATGGAAATTGTTCTAGTCACCAATGAAGTGAAAAAACCTTTTTTATCAGTATTTCAGAGAAATCTACAAACTTTTCCACTTGGTCACAAATGTCATTTGGGCTCCTCTGGCTGATGCAGTTTCCTGTTTCCTGTTTTATTCTCTTCACTTTAAAATAAAAGTCTAATGTTACGGTTGCACCACCCTGACATTTGACAAGGTGAAAATTACCGGACAAAAGTTTTTTAAATTTCTCAACAGCTTTAAAATGCTTTTCATTTGCAAAGAATGTTTTATTTAAAAAGGTTTAAGCATAAAATAATGCCACTGTATTTTTAATTTCCATTTACAATAACTGACATTCAATTTTTAGAGTTTAATTACTGTGGATACTTGTCAGGACGGTTGCACCATCTGACATTTTGGGGGTTTGAGGTACCAAAACACAAAAAAACATGTTATATTTTAATAGTTTAAAGATGTGTTCAAATAAGACAGGTTTCATAGAATAAAGAAATACATGTGATGAAATACTCAATTCATGATGGAAGGAAATATTGCACTCGGACACAAAAAAGGGACGTCACGTCATTGACCCATATCTATATAAATATCCTATTTTCTGTCTTATTTTGTGGCAAATGAGCTGAATTTGAAACCCTGATCCTGCCAGATACAACCAAGATATTTATACTGAGATACTCTTTCTATATTCTGACCTTTCAGTTGTAATTTCTGTCGTACCATTAGCAGGACCTTGGACAGGGTGAAAAGCATGTATTTAGTTGTATCGTTGCATAATCGTTATAAGCCCTAAACTGGGCAGCAGTAGGTTAATCCTCCTACATTCTTTTTCCATCTCAATCCACATCTATTTTAGATTTGTTATTGTGCTTGAGCAGCTTCACTTGTGAGCTCTTAACAATGTAACATGTTCTTCCTCTCTTTGTGCTCCTCCTCCTCCTCCAGGTGGCAGAGTATCCTTCAAAGAGCATTTTAGAGCCCGGACAGTGGACGAGCACAGTGAGGTGGACAAAGGACGACGCCACAGAAACAGATGATATACGCATGATGGAGACCTCCTAGTGATTATACAATTCAGCCTCACTTTTCTTCCTTTGCCATCATTGTCCCCCATTTAGGATCAACCTGAGTTTCAATTATGCTCCGCAAACAGCTGGAACAGAAACACGCTGGAACACGATGCATCTGCGCTCGGATTTGACATGAACATTCAGAAAATAATCTCAAACAATTCTCAGTGTCGGTCTTTTTGTGTCACGTAGCCGGGTGGCACCCTGCAGTGTCTTCCGCTGGCTGGATGCATGTGTTTTGCAGAGAATGCTGGTGTTTCATTCAAACCTCTTGTGTCCTTTAATCTGGTTGGAAAAGAAAAGTTGTGAGGTATAGCAGAACAAAACTGACTAGTAAAGAACTTATTCACCAAATCCAGTGCCTGAAGCAGGACTTGGGTCACATTGATGAAGTGTGTCGCACAGGTTACAGTTTTTTTATTATTATTTAAAGCAAAGATTCTTGGGGTAAAAGGACTACTAAGGAATTATGTAAATAATTAGATTCCAATCATGTATGTGAGGAAAAACAAAAGATTTCCTGAAGGCTAAAAGGGCAAAACCTCTACTGGAGTTTTTTAGACTTGCTGCTTCTTGAACATTACTTTTAAAAAAAAATGTCACTATGTGAGTCAGACAAGACACATCTGCATTGATATTGCAGCAGAGGCTTCGTGAATTTGTCCTCCAGGATCTAACTTGCGTAGCTGCTGTTGAATTAACATTGAGAGGCTGGATGTTGATGTTTTGTGTCAGATTTACCATACAGGCTTTTTTCAAATGTTTCAGCATTTAAGAAGTAGAGCACAATCCCTCACCTCCCATTGGTTAATCAGGAAAGGTTCAATAATGTGCTGTGATGACTCACATTTGTCTAAACTGAAGAGATGGATGTAAGATGTTACTCTTGCTGTTTGTGCAAAAGCAAAATTAGCATAAAGCAGAACAAGTTTGGGTTCCCTGAAAAAGTTTTGTGCATTTATTTATAAAAAGAAAGCAGGAAATGGGTGTTTTTGGAGATGAAAATGTTTTTAGTGTTGTCATTGGAGAGGACTAAAGGGAGATTTGAGACCTGCTAATTAATACACTACCTCCTCAGTGTGCACCAATAAAGGGAGGTTTGGTTTTTCCTTTTCTTTCTTTTGCTCCTGGTCAGTGCTGCCTCTTTGATAAGAAACCTTCCACAGAAATCCCTCACAGAAATAAGGTCAGCGGCGGCTGCTGCCCAGATCAATCATGTTGTATAAGCAAGCTATTTTGAAGAACAGCTCAGCACTTATCGTGGTGGAGGTGTGCACCTCATTTTTCACAGCTTTATTTTGCCCCCAGGAAACAGGTTTGTTTTCTGCACTATTTGCACACAAGATATTACAGAAACTTTTTTTAAATGTTTGCTTTATTTATGTTCCATCAACACTTAAAGAAAAGTTCATTTTTTTCATACTCTTATTGACCTCCAACTCATTGACAAATTCACCCCAAACTAAAAAAGTCTTTCATTCATTTATCTGAGAGGATGACGCAATATTTCTAAATTTAAGTTAACCCTGTGAAAATTAGGGCTGAACCATTTGCAAAAATGATCTAATTGTGATTTCTTTCCCCCTTTATTGCAATTACGATTTTTGTGCCATTACTTATAGGTTCCCTGTCTTATGTGTTGTGAATAATTATAAACCTTATTTTTTTAAATGCTAATGATTATGGCTTATAGGTATCGAAAACCCAAAATTCAACACTTCAGAAAATTAGAATATGACACAAGATCAATAAAAAAGGATATTATAATCAAAATTTTGTGACTTTCTGGCTGTTTTTCAGGTTTTCTCCCAATTTTTACTACATTTTGCTACTTTTTGACCATTTTTGCCAACTTAAACTTATTTTAACTGCTACTTCTTGCTGTGTTTTTGTCACTTAAACTGCTTAGATTGTTTCTTTTGCAAAGGTAGTTTTCAACAAATTGCCATTTTGGTTGTGCAGGGTTGAGTAACACTGATGTAGGGCAGAACAAAAACAAATACAAAACATCTACTGCAAACATTTTATCTGGTTGTCTGATGCATTTCAGGTTAAAAAAAATATTGCACTGTCTGCCATTAGAACATTGAAGCAGGAAATATGGTGATCTAAATTAGATCGCAATCAATTGCCCAACCCTAAAGAAAATGCAAAGTTAACTCAGCTTCTGTCTATTCATCTACCTTTATTTGTGACTAAGGGTTGACCAGGATCCTTTCTGTCCTACATTAAGCAACTACAGGCATAGTTTAAAAAAAAAAAACAGATAAAAAATAAAAAACTACTATTACAGTCATTAGTCCACTCCTAACACAGGATGAGTGTGCCCCTCTGACACTTATTAGGCCTTCACAATAAAAGTCTGTTTTTCATTTCTAACACAGCTGTGATAAACAGTGACACTGCCCCTGTCATTTAATTTGGTTATTTCTCATCTGGATCATGTTACTCTCAAAATCATTTTGAACATCAATTAAAGCCTTGAAAAGGCACACGCTGGTGGTGGAGAGCAGTTTACAGCATGTTTCTTAAGACTGGTGGTTTGAAAGGCCTGTGTGTGATCTTAAATAAAATCATTTTCTGACCTATTGGAGAGCCAGAGTAAAACTCGCCTATATATTCCAAGCATTTGAGTCCAGTCAACACCAGAAGTCTCCTTATCCAAGCACTCCTTGGTGTCAATTTTCAGTCCTGGATCACTTTAAGTTCATGATTCTAGGAGGTAAAAAGTATCTTTCTGGAGCAGAGAGGGGAAAAAGGGCTGAGCTCCCCACAAAGACTTATGCCATATTTGTGTGTGTGCAGAAAGAGCTCTGAACTGAATGTGTACTGCACTTTATATTTCTCTCTGTATGCAGAAATCTTTTTTTAAGGAGATTAAAAGTGTATGAAGCATTTTCTGTTAATATTCCTCCCTGTCTTTACATATTTTTGTATTGTCATTTCTTTTTGTCCCCAAACATTTTAACTGTTAACTGCAAGTTTTAAGTGAGGCTGTTTGAACTGTGTGACATTTACCTGTTTTACATCGTTTTTGCTGCTTATTTGTCAGTATTTAAAGCAGCTCTTCCCAAATTTATTGCTTCCAGTTAATGGTCTTCTTTAATGAAAAAAAGAAGAAACAAATGAACAAAGTCAGTTTGAAAACCCTGCTGAGAGACACCGTCAGTGCAACTTTTCCTCCATAATGTGAAACTAAGATATCACCCAGTGAATTAAAGAGTGTTATGTTTGTTTCTGTTTTAATATCCTTTTTGATGCTTGGTTGTCTCACTTTTTGTTATTCAGCTGATATGAGTGCTTTTCAGTCTTTTCACAGTCCATCAATGAGAAGTAACTACATTTGCCAGTCAACAAAAACAGACGTATTGTCAGCATTTAAGCTCAAACACAGAACCATAGTTGTCTTAAATGTTCTCTTTCACTGTCCACAGTGATGAAGTAACTATGCAAAAATGATTATGTGGCTTTTACTGTTGTACCTGACCTGTGATCAATGTCTCTGGTGTCTCACCTTCCTGAATTAGTTACCATTAACTCTATGAGTGTACAACTAAGAGACTGTAGTCCAAGTGATGTGAGCTCTAGACAAACTGTCCCATCAACAGTCGGTAAGACTGGATTAATCTCGCTGCATTAAGAAACTCAAATATAAAACCAGTGCCAAGCTGAAAGTTTGTGTCATGTTGTTCCTGCTGTTCTGTAGAAAGATTTGCAGTTGGTACCTTGATTTGTGTCTGGGTCAATGACAAAAAGAGGGTCAAAAAACGTATTTTTAAAAAGTGCTTTGAAAATGGATAAAAACATATTTCTGAGAGAAGAATTATGTTTTCTAACAGATTTCAGTAGTTGACCAACATTTCAAAGTTTTTAGGTTCATTATTTTTTAGTATTTTTAATTTGAGCACCCAAAAATGTCAGGTGGCGCAACCAAATATATGAAAATATATTTATATGATCCTGTTATTTTTTCTGTNATAAAAGTCTAATGTTACGGTTGCACCACCCTGACATTTGACAAGGTGAAAATTACGGGACAAAAGTTTTTTACATTTCTCAACAGCTTTAAAATTCTTTTTATTTGCAAAGAATGTTTTATTTAAAAAGGTTCAAGCATAAAATAATGCCACTGTGTTTTTAATTTCCATTTACAATAACTGACATTCAATTTTTAGAGTTTAATTACTGTGGATACTTGTCAGGACGGTTGCACCACCTGACATTTTGGGGGTTTGAGGAACCAAAACACAAAAAAACATGTTATATTTTAATAGTTTAAAGATGTGTTCAAATAACACAGGTTTCATAGAATAAAGAAATAGATGTGATGAAATACTCAATTCATGATGGAAGGAAATATTGCACTCGGACACAAAAAAAGGGACGTCACGTCATTGACCCATATCTATGAGTAGGTAACATTTATACTTTTAAGTCATTACTGTGTAACAGGTTGTGCAGATTTAGTTTGATTTGGCGTGGAGGGTTAAGCTAAAATCCCTCTGTGCCCACTTTGCTTTATTCCAAAGTGCCGCCCAGGACAAAAACAAAGAGATGTAGAGTTCAGAAATTAAGTTTCCTGGTTTTGAAGAGGGGGTATTCTGCTTACCCATACTCTTGTGTTCATAAATTTACATCCTCATTTACAGGTCAGTTGTTTTCTTGAGATAATGACTTATTTTTCCCACTTTCTCAAGAAAACAAAGCTTTTATTCTCAAGATAGTGAGGTGATTTCTTATGCCACACATCCTTCAATACAACTGTAGTCACACCATCCAGGCTTTCAATTCTGTAGCACACATAGGCCAAATGTTACAGGGACATGTCTGTGATGCATTCAGTGTCACAGTTGAAATTCGGGTTCTCTTGGCAAATGACTGATGCTACAAATTCATGAATGGAAACAATGACCTGAGGGGACGGAGCCTTCTCCATAGTCTGGAGCTCACTCCCCTCTCACATTCAAAACTGCTCTGACCAAACAAACTTCAAATCTCTGTTAAAACCTCACCAACTCAAGTTAGCTTTTAATCTGGAATTGCACTTTTGTTTTTCCTGTCTGAATTTTTTTGCTTGATTTATTTTATTTATCTATTTATTTAATTGTGAAGTGTCTTTGAGTTTTGAAAAACGCCATAAAAACAAACTTTATTATTATTATTATTATTATTATTATTATTATTATTATTACAGTCAAAATGCATCAGAAAGTTAAGTGTCAATGGAATTTCAGAAAATTTGACCGCAGCATTACCACAGTTAAATTGAAGGATGGGTGGCAGAAGAAATTATCCCACTGTCTTGAGAAAACAAAGCTTGTTTCTTTAAGTTAACGGGATAACAACCAGGAAAAATAAGAAATTAACTCAATATCTCAAGAAAACGGAGCAAATTATTGTAGAAAATCATGGATTCTGAGGGGTTCCATAGAAATAAGTTAAATTAAGATCATAAGTCAAGGCTCTGTCACTGCTTCTGTTCTGATAGGCTTGAATTAATGCTGTGGTACACATATTATACTGTCTACAATGAGTGATACACAAATAAGAATGGTATCTGAAGTTTATTGATACTCACAATAAATACAAAAAGCAGTTGTATGCTGTCTATGGAAAGGTGTTGTGCTTTAAAATTTGTATTCAAGTGTTCAAAAGGTCACAGTACATTTCAGGATACATTCACTGTATGAATATACAGTACACAACAAGGCTGGTTAGTATCAGTCACTTCAAACATGGAGAGTTCTACAGAGAAAACACACAGCTGCACATCAGCCTTCATTATTTTGATGTAACCCAGCAGGACAACGAAGCTGTGCAATGAAGGCTTCAAAGTGAGTCAATATAAGTCAAAATAAATGGAGGTACAGGAATGTATTTAATCACAACAAGGAATGCCCAATTCACATGGAAACTGTAAGCCTGTAAAAGCAAAATTAATAAGACTTAAAGTGTTCCAAGAGGCTGTTATACCATGATGGCGTCACATGAAAAATAAAACAATATTTAATCCGTGGTCCTTATTTTTAAGACTCTACAGACTACATTCACGTAGCTACCTGTTAGATTTGTTCAATCTATTCCAAACATCAAAAGGCACTTGAGTGGATTTACAGTAATGTGTGGAAAATGGCACTGTTCCCTTTAAGACAAAGAGCCCCTGCATAAGAAGCAATTCAAGTTTTCTACTAAGAGAAGTCAAGACTTAAGTATTTCAATAAAATTAAAACAGTAAAAAATGTAATCTAAAAGCTTTCCTTTTCACCCCTCTTCATTATGATAGATTTTTTCCAATAAGAATCAATGACATCATTTTGCTTTAGAAATGCACGTAATGGAATAAAGAAACATGCTTTTTAAATTGCAAGAGAAGTGCATAAGATTTCTATGCATCCTGAAGGTGAAGCAGCGGTGCAGTCAATACTTCAAATATGGAGTGAGTTTTTTTCTCAACGACACTTCCTGATGTTTACTGGCTGGTGAAATAAGAGCCTGCTCCTTCATGAGAGCATCCAGAAATGATATTAACACGGCTGGTTCTTCCTTTGTCCTACGAGAAGTGACTCATGATTGGTTGGTCAGTTCAGGCTGGTCTCTGCTGATGAATTTTAACCCTTCAGGTTCTCTATCCCGCCTTCTGATCGACAACAGGGAGTTTCCTGTGGAGAAAAGCCTGGACGTGTGGCCAGATTTTGTTTGTCTCAGTCCCAGAGAAGGTCTCAAGCACACCTTTACTCCTGAAAAGACAACAAAACACTGTCCATTCACAGTTTCTGTCAAGTGCACAAACAAAAACCAGAGCTTATCCAGTAACATCCTACAAAACTACATTTGGACACAGCATAAGCTATTTGAATAAAGGTAAAGATCTCGACACTCTGCAGAAACACAAGTACTCTTAGATGTGAAAATATGCTTTATGAACACAGAGAGTTCAAAAAAAGCTTCAATGCAAACATTAGCAAGCAACCCTGATATGTTTAAGCTGAATAAGCAAAGTATTGTTATGGTCTGGGTTTTTGGTTACTGCTTTTTTTCCCCGTCTTGCTTCTCTTTTTCTTCCCTCTCACTTCCCTCTGTGGTTGGTTTTCCCTCTCTCCCTCTGAGGCTGCAGCTGAGAGACACCTGCCATTAATCAACCACTATCAACCCTCTCAATAAAGCTCTGATCAAGACTCCACTGCTCTGTCAGATCATTCCTGTCCCGTTTGGTCGTGCTCCTGTCTGTGACTTACTTATTTAGAACTCAGTGGAGGTTTTTGCTCCTGGCTTTTTGTCTAACATGAGCCCAGTTGTAGTTTGCTTTGGTCAACAGAATTTTTCTGACTGTGGTCCAACTCACTCAGAGTTGTAACAAGTGTGTATTTATCACAGCATAAAAGCTTTTTGTGTTTTTTAAGATTTAAGGCCTTTGCCCCAATTTAGTCAGCATTGTAAAGCAGAGGTCCTCAACAGGGACCCCCTGTTGATAAAGTCATTTTTATATATTTTCAAATATTTGATAAGAAGTATGTTTATGCACGGCAGTGGCACTTCTAAGTATGTTTTGTTCAAAATGAAAATGCCAATCTGAACATCTTCTGTGCTTAATTCTTTTACAATTATTTGACAGTGTTTTTGTTGACATTGGTATCAGTGGACAAGAGTCGTTTATGAATGGCAGTGGCAAGGACACTCCACTAACTGGGGTGACTGCACACTAACAAGGCATATTTATACATAGTACTGGGCCCCGTTTAACATTGAACACAATTTGTGTGTGTGTGTGTGTGTGTGTGTGTGTGTATAAAAATATATACACACACACGTGTACTGTCAAACGATTACAATTTTTAATCAGATAAATCAAAGTTGCCGTGTTATTAATTATGGTTAATCACAATCGATAAAATAAAATCCGTTTTTGATGTATGTTAAGTGTGTTTCATTTTTCATGAGCAAACATTCAAGAAAGAGAGGAATATACTTTGTGCACTTAACATATCTATTAAACACATTTCACTTGGCAATCAATTCAAGGTCAACTCACTAAGACCAGAACATTCACTGAGGCTGCTTTGTCACAAGTTGAACGATGCATAAGTTTAAGTGCAAGCATTATCCCTGGCTAATGTTTACATCACATTTAATGTGGTTGTTTTACACTGGAAGTGTTCGGTGTTAAGAAAATTCCTTCCAGCAGAGTGTGAATAGTCAGTCCACTGTTCCGTCTTGTTGTTAAGTTTGCTTTTTTAGTTGTTGTGCTCAAATTCCCCATTAAGAGGGCCAACAAGCTGTTTAGCGTCTTCCATGTTGAGTTGGTTGGTTCTGTTTCTGGTCATATTGGACGTATTACCCATTTGTGCATGTGCTGCAGTTATTATTTACAGTTATTCTATTTGATAAACCACCCAAACTGCAACCCTTGTCGTATAGAAATGAATCTTTCTGAATCACTTTAATGAATCATCACCTAACCAGATCATAGCCTGTGTAATGAGCTCAGAGTGTTTTGTGAAGGAAAGCTGCACATGCACACATATCCTCATCTACAGTTGTTCGTACTTGTTATAAATGATAAATTACCCCTCAAACAAAAGTGAAAAATCTAAGTGGGACACTTGGAAATTATGTCCTGTTTATTTGAAGGGACACACACTTCAGTATGCTACATGTTGTCCTGCCTAATTGGTCCAGAAATAGCAAACATGATGAATTTTCCTCCATAGTGGGTCCAAACCCCACAAGTCTAACATTTTTCCAGTATCTGTAAGTGTCAGCTGTGCACTTGGAATGTGGTTCTTGCACAGTTTGCAGTTATGCAGGCAACTGTGAGGAATGTGCAGAGTGGCTTTAGTGAGAGTTCAGAGGCTGTTTGTCCTCAGAAAGGTCAATGTGCAGGAATGCTACAGTGATGACTTATTAGAAATCAGCTAAAAAATGGAATAAGAGTTTATTATGGAAAGGAGGAGATATCTTTGTTTTTATGTACAGTTCTGTACCTGTAGTACTCCAATACGGGCTCCGTTTGTGTTTCATAGGCCTTCAGCCTCCGTGTGACAGTCTCTGGTGTGTCGTCATCTCTCTGGACCAGAGGCTCCCCTGTTACATCATCCAGACCCTGAAGGAAACATACAAATGTTGCTGCTGAATCACTGAAAACTAAACCAACACCAACAAGCTGTTGGACTTCATTACCATGTTTTAACTTAGAAATATGTGAGAAATGTTTTCAGAAGAGCCATGATGCATCCAGCTTTAGTTTAAGCATGTGGTCCACATCTTTTGGATCTATCCAATTCAAACTTCGATAAAGCCCAGAGAATGGAATAAAAACACCCACAGGGAGCACAAGCAGAGGTTTTGATTTCTAACTGGTTGACCATAAGAAGTGGGCTATTCAATTCTAACAGGCTAAAATCAATGTTGTTCTGTGCTGTTCAGTGGGTGTAATGTTAACATTGGTCTCTAAAACATGCACCACTTAGGGTTTGTTATGATGCAATCAGATGTAATCACATAATGGCAGTGGTGTGCACAGACATTTTGAAGTGCAGGAGCAAAAAAGGCACATGACTCCCATTTTGACTCCCGATGGGGCACTTTAGCATGTTATGGCTCCCCAGCGTACCTTTTGGCTCTCAAGAGAGCAATTTTGCATATTTTGGCTCCAGAGAGGGCACTTCAGCACATCTTTGGCTGCTAAGAGAAGGGCACTCAAACTTATGCTCTGGCTCCCAGCAGGGCAGTTTATCATGTTTTAACTAGTCCAAGTGAAAGATTTTAAGGTTGACCAATCAGACAGGCTCTTAAGCATGTTTTGGCTCCCAAGAAGGCTCTTAAACACAAGCTTGGCACCAAGGAGGACATTGCATTTGCTCCTGGGAGGGCAGTTAAAGCATATATTGGCTTCCAAGAAGAAACTTCAACACGTTTTGAAGGGGCAGGCACTTAAGCATGTATCTTGGCTCTCAGGAGGGTAGTTAATTATATTTTAACTGGCCAAAGGGGCAAATAAGTGTGGTTCACCAACCAGAAAGGCAACAGTGTGGGAGTTGGCTCCTGGGTGGGCACTTTGGCACATTTTCCAGCCTCCATGAGGGTGCTTTAGTGTATTTTGGTTTCCAAGCAGGCAGTCAATCATGTTTTAATCAAGCGGTGTGAAAATATGAGACAATGCAGAGGTGCCAAAAACCTGCTGTTCCTCGAGTGTCCGCTTGAGGCTGGCTCCTGAAGCACCGGAAGTCATGTACACGCCAAGCCAAAAAGAGCTGTTTTGAGAGCTGAAATTAGCATGCTTAGAGCCTGGTACACAAACTGTCTCCTGCCTGAATCACTCATTTTGCAAACAGCACACACTGTACGGGGGTGAATTTTTTACGAACTTGGCAGTTTAGAAGATAATGAGACCACAAGCTCATCCAATCAGAGGCGCAACTCAGATCATGTGACTGATGGGCGCCCAACCACTGTGAGTTTGGGCCTATGTCACTCACCCCATTTCTAACATGGCAGCGCCAGCTGTTTTGCATCAAAACTGGGCTTCAAAAACAGTCAGGTGACGTCACAGAGACAATGTCCTTCTATTATACAGTCTATGGTTTTAAACAGCCAAAGAGGCATCAGCATTTGTTTATGGCTTCCGTGAAAGCACTTTAGAGAGCGTTTGGCTCCCAAGAGGCACTTTAATGTGTGTTTTTCAACTACTGCCCCCCTCTGTGCACACCACTGCATAATGGTCAAGGAGTTCATACATTTATTTGGCCTTAACATCAACAGGAACCAGCCATTCGAACCAAAGGAAATGCTTCTTTCACCACAGAGCACTCTGAATCAGAGTGTTCTCTTAAAATCTGTTTCCAATAAAATGTTTTGGACTCCTGGTATTCGCAACCTGAGTTCTTCTTCACTAAGATCTCTACTGACCTGACTGATCTTTTGGTATTTTTAGGACTCTTTCTTTCACTTTATTTCCTCTCAAACAAGAATATACAGAACACAGTGTGGACAATGAATAACTCTAAATGCATTACTTGTAGCTGGTTAGTATGAGTCAGTAAAACGTTGGACTGAGTTAACCCTAACTGTGAACAACAAAAACCTATCATTGACACATTTTTATAGAAATTACATACATACATTTCATTTATCAGTGGAACTAAGCTGCTGAATTTGAGCGAACAACTACAGTTAAAAAAATGTCTGATTCCCTAATTTTCAGATCTCAATAAATCTGATGTTGGGTGTTTTAACTTCAACATACTTCCCTGCAGTTTAAACAAAGCTCTGTCAAAAGTCATTAAAAAACATGCATCATGCACAAAAAAAGGTGCTGGTCAAAGGCAGCTTCACATAATGATTTCATATTATAAGCCCCATGAAACTATTAACACTGGCTTCAAAATTAATCCAATTCTGAGAGTCATTCTTGGTTATTCATGGTTCTTTGTATTGCAACTTTTCTCAAACCTCAAAACATACAAAGTTATGTCAAAGGTCAACATTGTTAAAACTGAGAATCAAAGTAACCGCCTCACACTGCACTATCTACTCTGTTTACTGATGTGTAATTGCTCTGGATGAGAGCAAAGGTCTCTGTTTGAATATGCACACAAAGAAAAGGTTCTTTTAGTTTCACCATTCAACCTCTCTGTTTGCTCTCTCTCCAATCTTAACATTTATGCTACATATTTTGTGTCACCTGTGGAGCTTTTGACCTCTATATTTGTGTGAATCCTCCTCTTAGTTAATAGTTAAATGACCTCAAAATAACCTTTACTGCACAGAAGGAAAGGAATCTGAATAGTGAGCAGCTGGCTTCTGGAAAACTGAGGCTAAAACAATGATTTATGTCTAATGACAGGTCGAAGAAGGTGTATTTACTGCGACTTTGGGTGGGTTGAAATCTGTGTTATAGACTCTGCCACTAGGGAGGTGGGTCCAGCGAGATGTGAGCCGCTGTTTGATGGTCTGGAAAGGTACATTTAGGTTTACGACTGTGTCCACTCTGCAGGCGTCATCCAGAGCCTCTGCCTGGGCTACGGTGCGAGGGAAACCTAAAGAAGGAAAGGGAAAGACAGGAGAGAAAAGCAGAGAGCACATGGAGGAGAAACAGGTGTGATGAGTAGCTGTGGCTGGTTTAAAATCAAAAGATAAGAGGTCTCAGAACTTAGTGTTGAACAGCTCATATTAAACCCTTCTGGTGTAATGTAAACTTATAGTTATCTGATATATGACCAAAGCATTGTTTCAAACTGTTACCGTCAAGCAGCCAGCTGCTGTGGTCTATCGCTCTCAGGTCAGCCAGGATGAGGCGGGTGATGACATCATCGGGCACTAGCTGACCCTGATCAATACAGGACTTCACCAAGAGGCCGAACTCTGAAACGCACCCGGAGAAACAAAACCAGAGATGAAGCTGTTATGAAAAAATCAACATCAGAAACGTACTTTGGTCAAGATGCAAACCATTAGATTAGGAAAAAATCCTACTTTATACCAAAGAATTTACAAAATCTGATAACTGAGTTGTACCATAAGAATATAAACTCTTGTAACTTTCAGTTGCTTCAACCAGGGGTGGTGTTATGGGAGGGTCCAACCATCCCAGGCCCACATTAAACTTCACTTTGAAAAAATTAAAATGATCATTGTGAAATTTTGTTGCTTCAAGTTTATTTCACCATCGTTAGATACCCTGTCTTTCTAAAATGAACTGAGTTTGGCAAAAAAAAAATTCAGCCTGTTGAAAAATAAATAAATAAACAGAGTTGAGAAACATTCAGCCACCTGTTGTATAGATGGGACTAAAATTTGATTTTGGAAAGGACAATAGATATTTGTCTCTATGTTGCTTCTCTTACAGCCTGTAATGAATGGACAGCTGCAGCGATGCAGTCTGCTGGTACATTGGAGAGCTACCTTTTGGTCAGTACTTTGGTAAACAATCATTGTGACATCAGTCATCTATTGTGTGCAAATCCTGGTCTGCTAACTCTTGTAATTTAAGGCCCAGTCAAATGTGTTTGGGCAACTGTAAACTTAAACTCTAGTTCTGTCACTGGCTTCTACCATGCAAAGGTTTTTCAGGGTCCATTATTTTATACAAACTCTGTTGACTTATTGAGGGCAGAAGGAGCTCAATCTGAAGGGATTTGACACAGAACTTGAGGCTTGCAGGTTCAAGTCTCAGGGTAAAGTGCCTGGACTAGTTGCTGGAGAGGTGCTTGTTCACTTTCTGAACCAAAACTGAAAGTGTTTTATATGCCTGTTCATGAACAACTTCCTCTTGCCTGTGAATTTCTGGCCCATATAAAGTGTTACATTTATTTCCACAGTGCTGTGTTTAAGATTTTAACAAAGAGTGAGTATGCAACCTATATGTTGTGCGTGAATTTTTATAGAAAGTGATGTAAAACGTTGCAGGGCATACCTACTAAATATATCCTGTGTTAGTGCAATTTTGAAAACTATATTCATGGTGCTTAAAACAACAGAGTTCAACAGAGTAATAAGAGAGTTCTGTGAAACTGAGTGAGCTTGTGTTTCAAGATTAAGGGGTGTGTTCTTTTTTCTGCTGTCACTTCTGCTTTCATTGGTTAGAGTTCAGTGGAAGAAAGAAACTTCCTGAAAAGTGCTAATATGGGCAAAGGGTGACACACACTGCGAGGTGTTTGATGAGCCGTATTGTGAGAACAAGGCTGAAATAGGTTCAATTGAAAGATATGTTGCTCTTGTGTAAATTAATTTAGGTGAATCATCAGACAGACCACTGATCTGGTGAGTAAAGTGTCTGTAAAGTGACCATTAAAGGAGGTGTGCACTTATTACAACATGTAAGAAGTTTAGTGCAGCCGTCTCAGTGAGTGCAAGGTCACTGGTTTAGATCCAAGGTCTGTTTGGGAAAGTTTGAGCAAGAGCAGTTTCGAGTGAGGGTTTCTCTGACTGCCAAATGCTCCACTGGAGCTGCTCTGTGAATGCAACACAAGGGCTGATTTACAAAGGGAGGTTTAAAAAGGTCTGCAGATTAATCGTGTAACTCAGTGTCCTGAGGAAAATACATTTGTGGTTAAAAAAAAGTTTGACTGTTTGGAGTGAAACCTCAAAATGTTAATGCTTTTCTTTAAATCACAATCCTCTTGGTTATTAGTGAGTGAGGTAACTGTCAAACTTGCTGTTTTAAGACACGCTTCTACTTGCTTTTAAGGCCCAAAGGTGACAAAACTTTCCATGTTTTCCGCTTTCTTTATCTCCACCCAAGGTGATACTGAGGTGAAGTGGGCCTGCTTCCAAAGTTCAGCTCATAAACAGCACAGGTGTTTTCAGTATATACAAAAAAATAACTCTAGCTTTAAACTGTTTCTCATGTAAAACTCATGTTTTCCCTTGTTAATAAAAGGCAGATTTTTCAACCTGTCCAAGTTTAAAGCAGAATGTCTTTCCCTGAGATAAGAAAAACGGTTTTAGGAGGGGTCCTCTTATCTGAGTAGAGCAGAAAAGTAAGAGTATGCTTTTATTTTTTCTTACTATAATCTTCACCCAGTGTCTGAGCATAATGTAGATTTGAGATTATGATCAAATTTGCAGATTTCTTGAAAAATGATTAAACAGCTTACATGTGGTCAAGAGGGAACTATAACAGGTTTAAATAAAAAGATAGCAGGTTTTTATGTTTCTAAGAAAACATCCATCTCACCTGTTTGGGCGTTGATGTTTGCTCTCAAAATGTCCCCACTAGAAATGTGTTTGAGTCCGAAACTTTTAGTAATGCGCGCTGACACTGTTCCTTTCCCCGAACCCGGCGGTCCCATAATGACAGCACGGAAAATCCTCTGTAGACCCATCACTGGATGATAACAGGCTGAAAAAGTTATAGTTTGAGAGCAGAGAGTAGTCGTATCCTTCCCATAAAACTCTCCTATCTGGATGCTTAGCCGCGGATGGAGCAAAGCAGATTCTCTCTTTACCGAGAAGTGCGCAACGTCTCCGCGGCTGAGCGCTTGTTCTGAGACTCCCAGTGGACCTTGACTGTTATTTGCCCCGACACATAAACAGAAGGAAGAGGAAAAGGGGGGAGGAGGAGCAGGGGGGAGAAGGGGAGGAGGAAGAAAATGATGAGAAGTGCGAGCGTTTGTGTCGGTGTCAGCGGGTGCAGCTGAGGATAAGACCTCCTCACGACGACACAGACACACTCTGAGCCCACGAAGCCTCTTTCTCCTGAACGTTGTCAGGCTTCACCGCCGATGTCACGGTCATACTGGAGATATGTTTATTGTATAACGCTGTTATGTAATTGGACTACAGGCAGAGAAAAGCTTATTGGAAAGGTTTGCGATGATTAATCCTTTCCGTATCTGGATAGAGCAAAGTAGACATTGGCTGAACGTCGAATAGTTTATAACCTAAACTAGAGTAGTTAGTTAGGGAAGGTAATTAATTACAGTATGTTTGAGCAAAACAATTTAATGCCGAGACCTACTAAGTCGACAAAAAATGAGGATTAAAGCAAATATGAACAAGACACGACATGCCCATCACTGCAAGAGCTTTTCACTGTCATTTCCCTGCTTTGAATTCTTTCTAAAGCCTGTTTTGAAGTATATATAAGTTAATAAACCAAATAAACACAGGAAATAGTCCAACATGTTGCTTCCACAACAATTGTTTACACTTTAATGGTGTTGTGTACCTTTAAGGCGTCAAAGTATTAAAAAGACACTCCCATATTGCTGCTAATTTTGGTGATTTGGCGCCATTTTGTGGCAAACCAATGTAATAGCAAGCTTCCGAAAGGCGTTTTTTGGCCTTCCTGCCTTACCGTAGCTTTGCTCTCCTCCAACGCCTTCCTGTACAAACACACGTGGACCTCAACTGACGCCAGGCACAAATAACAATAACATGGCAAGCCACGGGCTTACATACGACGGCTGTAATTTTTTCAGACAGCGGCTAGTTTTGTCCACACTCAGCGGAAAACGAGTGAAAATTAAAAGCATCAGGTCTAAAGATGACAACCCCGGGCTGCGCGGTGAGTTTCAGCTTCACTCCGCTCTTCTACATGTGGCGTCGAAGTTAGCTCCGAGGCTAACGGGCTAGCTGTTACGCAGTTGGGAGTGTGTTTTATCACTGGGCGTAGGAGGTGGGGGAACGATGGCACTGTAGTGTAAACGCGTGGAAGTATAAAAATATTATTTAACATTCAGTAATGTCGTCGTCTTGCTTCTGATAAGTTTGCTTCTTCAGCGCAACATGAAAATATTTGAATAACTTATTTCAGCAGGAAATATTAGAAGTTCGCACAGTGGGTGTAAACATGAGCATTTGTTTCCATATGTTCTGGTACTAATTGTATTTATATAAAGACCATACTAGTTTCTTTATAATGCTACATATATCATGAAACATTATAAATGTTACTTAAAGTTTTATAGACCTGGTGTTGTTATGTTTACTGTTGTATCTAACTTTTAGCTGTCACCAAGTGTAGAATTTAAACTATTCTGTGTTTTATTGTCTTTAGATTTCGAGGCCAGCTTCGTTAGGCTGCTTGACAAAGTCACCAATGGCTCCAGAATAGAGATAAATCAAACAGGTGAGTGTCAGAGTTTGGTTGAGAGAGTAATATTATGGTTGTCATTGACTGTGGGCTTTAAGTAATTACTGTTTACAGTCTAAGAGGATAACAGAGTGTTGACATTTCACCAGTATCTGACACCAGCTCTCAGAAACATACAACATGAAAAATTAAATTTCACTGAACAATTTCTCTGCTTTTTTATTTAAGTATTTTCTCACTCATTATTTTTTCTAAGTGCCATAGTTGCAGAGTTTTTCATTCGGTATTGATGTAAAGTACATGTGTTGTGGTTATAGTGAACTTATTACAAAGAGGGCTGTGTCCCTTTTGCACAATTCATAAGATGGAAACCCAGAATTTAAATAGAATTGGGCATCCTTCAAATTTAAATGGTTCCAGTTGTAATTCTGATTCTTTGTATCTGATTCAGTTCCACACGATTCTCAATCCTGATTCTGTTGAGAGGCAGGGTAAAAAAAATGTATGATTGAAATGAGGGCACTAACTAGACTTCTTTGTGGATGAAATGTCTGAACTTCTTGTGGGCTGAGATTTATTTGAAATTGAATTTGAATTAATATAGCTGTGATCTGGAATCAAATTGGATGTTTTGAAATTGGAGTAAATTTCATCTATTTGAAAATTCTCCTCCATCTTATTCCTTAAATTTAAAAATATAAAATTCAATTTCAGTTTATTGGCTGTTTGTTCCGGTATATGGGCTGGGCATTGAAACTAGAAATTGGAATGTAATCATTAAAACGATTTTGGGAGAATCAGAATGTTAGTCCCAGTTCTCATTGATGCCCAAGACTTTCTTACATTTTTTAGATCTAAAATTTTCATTGTATTTGATTATCAAAGCTCAAAGCCAATACCACAATGCTGTGACTGCAAGTTGTCAGGCAGGAGGATGAGCGTGGTTGACTGTTGATTTTTATGTCTGTCAAACAACACTAAATGGATAAAGACAAAAATCATAATGAGAGGCAGAAGAGCAGCAGTTCCTGACTCAAAAGCCCCTCCCTCTCTCCAGGCTGCATGAGTTTCTAGAGGCTGGGACCAGGTGAGCATCATTAGCAGTCAGTGGCCTCACCTGCAGGAGTGACAGGGAACACAAACACATGTAGGGTGCGTCTCATTTGTGCTAAATGATGTCTCCTCTGTCTTCTCCCCTCCATGACACCAGAAGTAGTTCCAGGGCTGTCGTATTGAAGGCTGTACCATTTGCGTTAATTTGCTCCGAGGAGAGAGAAGAGAGGATGGAGGAGACTGAAGGAGAGATAATCGAGGAAACATGAGAGCTGGCTTTGCCGAAGTCTTTTCACTGAAAGACACTTCCCCAAATGGGATGACAGTAACTGATTGGACGCTGCTGAGGTTCAGAAAGACAGAGCTGAAATCAGTCTCTGAGGATAAATCTGAAACAGGTCAGAAAGCTGGGATTAAAAACATGTTTGTGAGTTTGAAGCACTAAATGCTGAACACAACTGTCATTAAATTAATAAAACACATCAATACTGAGTTTTTATAACTGTTATGGTCAGATTTATCATCTTATAATTCATATAGTCAAACAAAATAGAGCAAAAATATTAATTCGTGATCACTTATTTCCTCATTTATTTTCCTGCAACTTTTCTGTCTTTGTAGAGAGAAAGTCTGTCTGGATAAAAACAAGTTACATTTCAGTTCAAGAAGAAGTTTCATTCATGAGCATGAGGTTTTTAAATGGAAACATGATTTCTATTTTCCCTGAAATCTAACTTTTCCAGTGTTCCTATAGGTTATATTAATCAGTTTCAGTGTGCACAGCCAGATACACTCTGAATAAAGGATAAATAATGTATCAATGATCCAATAATGACCCATTTTACCTCCAAAACGACCCGTGTACTCCTTAAATGGACACAGAATACACAGAGCACAGATTTTCTGTGTGTGAAAGTGTTTGAGAAAAGATTAAAAAAAGCTAAAGCTTTGTTACTGTTTATATTTTATTATAGATATTACTGCACCCATGTGCAGACACACAAACAGCTGTTAGAGCTGAATGACAGATGATCCTGATCAGCTGATGCCGTCATCACTAAAAGACCTCACATCATGAAACGCCTCAGAGGAAAGAACGTCTTCTTTGCCTTCAAGCGAATCTCCTCGTTTCCTCTCTCCTCTCTTCATTTCCTTGAGTCGCTCTGATGCATCTCTGGTGGGCGGGGCTAAGACTCAAGTGAACAACTCAAGTGGAGGAAGGAAGGATGGAATTTAGTGCAAATGAGACGCAGCCACTGTCTTAACAGTTTGTTTTTGCAGACACTCATTCTGCCCTCAATTAGTAGATATCTTAGATTTCACTTCAGTGGTTCAGTGTTGAAAAGTCTGTTCATCGTGACCCAGTTGAGTTTTTGTGTTTGTTATTCTTCTTAAAGGTACGGTGTTGTTCTACCAGCCTGGCCTGTTGTATGGTGGTCATGTAGAACATGACTGCAACACGCAGCGCTCAGTGGGCTACTACCTGGAAGCTCTGCTTATGCTGGCTCCATTCATGAAGATGCCCCTGAAGGCCACACTGAGGGGGGTCACCAACGACCCCACTGACCCAACAGTAAGGATTCACCTGCCTCAGCTCCTTTCCTTTAGTTTTCTATCTCATTTGGATATAGCCTAAGTTTGTATAAAAGAAGGAATTTTCCCGTTTCAGTTTCTTTTCTTTTTTCTTTTGAGCTCCAGGAATTTTGTATAATGTCTACAAACCACAAGCAAAAATCAGCTTGATAAGGAAATGGAGTAGATGTTGCCATGGAAACAAAAAGCAGCATCTGTATTTGTTGCCTTGATGAGAAAAATGATCCAGTTTTGACTCTTGGCTCTTTCAGTCTGTAAACAACATTTTCCGCCCTTCAAAAACAGAAAGGATTGCTGCAGTGAAATTAAAGACTCTGTCCTGCACAGGTTGACCTGCTGAAGTCCACCGCCCTCCCTGTGATGAAGAAATTTGGCATCGATGGAGAAGGATTCGATCTCAAGGTGAGACACGCTGCGGCCTGTTGACAAAACCAGAGCATGTGTAAAGTTTTGAACTGAATATGACTTTGAAAACAGGTCAGCTAATACTTCACTGTCACTGCCTCTGTTGCTTCTCCCTCAGGTGGTGAAGAGGGGTATGGCACCTGGTGGAGGGGGAGAGGTAGTTTTCACTTGTCCCGTCCGCAGGACCATCAGACCAGTGCAGCTGACTGACCCAGGAAAGATCAAGAGGATCAGAGGAGTGGCGTATCCTTCTTTGTGTCATTGACAACTAGAATTTAGGCAAGACAAGACAATAGCCTCTTATATGAGGGTCAGCCTTAAAACTGTTAGAAAGTGTCCCAGGCAAAATGAAGTTATGGACTCACCTATCAGTCACCTTTGACCATTGATCAAAAATTCAATATTTGAAGTATGGAAAAAATTGCAGAAAAATTACCACAATTTTTGAGAACCTACACTGTGTTGTCAGTGGATCACCTAAATCCTAAAACTTAAGTCAGGAAATAGCATGATTTAGTTTTTAGGATGTAGAGCATGCAATGTTTCCTTAGTTTTAATCATGTTGATGTTTTTTTAAGCGAGATACTCGGTAAGTTTGTTGTCTTTTCAGCTTAAGGTTAAATCTCTGTTTCACTGATGACTTAGTCTGTCTTTGAGCACCACACAGTGAGAACACAAACTCCTTGAGCTATGAAGCTCCTTAACTGTATTATACCAGATACTCTGTGAGAGTTTCTCCTCAGATGGCAAACAGGATTGTAGAATCAGCCAGAGGTGTCCTCAACCAGTTCCTCCCAGACATCTACATCTACACCGACCACATGAAAGGACCCAACTCTGGAAAGTATGGATCTCAATATTTATGTTTCCTCAGAAATAGCTTGTTTTGGTCGAAAAATCATAAAGATGTATCACTTTGTTGTCTCGATTATTATTAGGGTCCTAAAAGTTGCATGAGATTGAATATAAACAAGAAAAACACTGACTCTGTTTTACAACTTTGGCAATGTTTACACATGAACCCATCCCTGAAAGTCAAAAAGCTCTTGTGATAGAAATTTAAACCCTACTCTGAAACATCTGTGTGTTCGCAAATGTTTCAGCCTCCTCTCCCATGCCAATCAGCTGCTCTGACCCCCCCCCCCCAATTTGTGTGCAGTGTGGTTATGACCGTAACAGTCAACCCAAATGTCATAAAAATGTTCTTGTTTCTCTTCAACCCAAGCACCCCGACAGACTCACATTCTTTATGGTCCGTGTGAAATCACAAAGGGTTTAAGACAAATAAATATTCCTTCAGTGTTCCATCCGTAACATTTGTGGATGGAATATTGACAAAATATACTGTACAGAAATTCTGCTCATTATCAAATTAACCATGGATGTTATTTCTGTCCAATTGGTTTTGATGGGAAAGTCCCAAAAAATATGAATGATCTGCATGAGGGTTTCCACATTCTCTTCAGGGATGTCCTGACCCTGGTTAACCTTGATGATATTTTTAATTTTAGAGTAATAAAAATCTCCAGTTGGATTACATCCAAATTTCTCCATTCTCCACTGGATTGTAGATTACACTAAGAAAGTGAACTAAGACCCTCAGTTTTCCTGCTTTATTGTAGTTCTGCCATGTCATATTGGCAGAAAACCCCCACCCCCACCCCTGTCCGTTGATAGTCGTAATGTTTTATATCTAACTCTGGGGTTTGAGCCCCCCCCCCATGTAACCCAGGAAACATTCCATTCAGTGAATTGTTTTTAGGATATTTGGATTGGTATTGATTGGAAAAGATAAAGTGATCATCGCAGAAGGGCAATTTAAATATTTTCTATTCAGTTATTTAGATCTAATGACAGTACAGTCCACCCATTCAATCTGACTTTATTTCTTCAGTAATTGGCAGATAATTTATTATACAAATATTGGTTAATTCTTGGTATTTAAAAAAATAAAAAACAAAATTAATAATTATAGTTAATTGTCAGGATCAAAATTACTAAGGTCATTTACTTGTGCTGGTGGAGTATAATTATACTTGATGGTTTGAGTTGTCTGAATACTTAACTGCCCGAGTAGCAGCCATGTAGCATAGCTACGTCATGAAACCTGAAATTAACTTAGGTGTACCTAAATCAGGCTGTAAAAGGGTGATAAATACATCATCCCCGTAAAGACAGCCCTTAAATTCAGCATCTTTCTACCAGATCCTTCTTATTCCCTTGCACAAGCAGTTCAATGAATAATGTGAACAGGGGCTTCAGACAAATTTGAATGATCTCATTTTATCCAGAGGACAATATGAACTGATTAATTGGGGTTTTCTTCAGGTCTCCAGGTTTTGGTTTGACTCTGGTGGCAGAGACACTCAACGGCTCATTCCTCAGCGCTGAGCTGTCGTCCACACCGCAGGGGCAGGGAGACCCTGTGTTACCTGAGGACCTCGGCAGGAACTGTGCCAAACTGCTGCTGGAAGAGATACATCGGGTTAGTGCCACTGAGACTCACAACACACACACACACACACACACACACGTTCGTGTTTGTGGTCGTTTGTCAAAGTCATGGTCCATGTGTGGAGTTAACTAGTTCTATTATGAACTGAAGATGTGGCTGAGTTCTATCATTTAAAATATTTTTGTCAGTTTTTTACTGAACAAGTTCAAGTAACAGACAGCTGTTGTAACTGAAACTAAAGGTCATATGAAGACTGTTGTTACTTAATGTCAAAATGCCTAATTTGAAAATCTACATCCTTTTGATTGGTCCAAGGAGCAATTCAACAAATTCTTACAGTGATTTCATGCACTCACCTGGTTTGGCTACATTATAAAACATGGCATGTGTCTTTATTGAGCCCAACTCAATGTAGATCGAAGGACTCTTTCGTTTACAGATCTCCAAAATTACTGATCATCAAACTTTGAAGACTGTCCAGGTTCATTCGCACAACTTCAGACAAAGTCCAATAACGAATCACTAAACACATTCAGCACCATATAGGATCATTTGTGTTCAGATGATGTTTAATGGTTATTTATTATTGGAGTTTTTGGCACTTTTTTACAAACTTAATTCTACAGCTTAATTTTCTCAGAACGTAACCCATTAAAAGATTGGTTACTGTGCTGAAAGATGATATCAAGTCTTGAAACCAGCCCATGGAGCAGCTGCAGAATCAGCCCATCTCTGGACAAATCTAATATCTAGGAGAATACCTGACATACGCAGCCAGGTCACACAAGAACATCAGCATGCAACAATTGCATTTACTGCACATGTTTGCTCACATTCCCTGGTAATCAGCCGCTCTATGAGCCAGTTGACAGACGTTAGACAAGAACCACAGTGTAGACAGGACTGAGGATCATAATTTAATCCACAGTTTGATTTGGCAGTATCACAGTTTCTTCAAGGCATTATCTTTAGACTTTGGAACGGTCATATAATGTCAATATGTTTGTGTGTTCACCTTCTTCTCTAGAACCAAGGAGAAGAAATGCAGCACTTTTGAAAATATGGAAGCCTCTTAGTGTACATAATGTGAACTCTCTCAGACTTGAATGCAACATGTGGTAGGACTTAAATGATTAAGAACTATAGTTTTTTAGAAGTACATGCATCAAAAAACAAAATGGTTAAATGGATAAAGAAAAAGTAATTTTTTTTTAATATCTATCCCTAGAAAGGCCGAAAATTGTCATTGTATACAATGACATTGTTTTCCAAATTGTATTTTTATTTTAAACATGTTTGTTAATTTTATACATTTACAAGTTATGCAAACCAAAGACTTGACAAATGGACATAAACTGACCTATTATAGCACACGGTGGTGTATAAGTGAAAAAAGGCTTGAAAAATACATTGAGAATCAACAACAAAGACACTAAACAAAAATGTAATCTTATGAAATAATAAAAAATTAAACTGTAAACACAAACATATATGGGTTTGAATACAGAACTCACACAAAAAGTTCATTTATATTTGTAATTTGCACTAGCTTCACTTTCCCATGTATTATTCACCTGCTTTGAGATAAAAAAAAAACAGACATTGACCAACTCTCATGCCTCATTTTTCACAGTATAGAGAGGCTTTTCAAGACCCAAACTTTCATTTCATTCTTTTTATAAAAGACCAAGAGAGGAGAGGCAGATGAGGTATTTTCGATTCTCCTTTTTGAAGAACTGTTTTTGTTTACCTCATGTTGTAAACTCATCGACTGGCAGTTAATGACATCCCCCCATGTCAGGAAAGAAAAGCTCTCTTCATGAGAGGATCTTCCAATTAGACCCAGTCATTTTGTGACTTAAGTTTGCCTCTAGCCATGTGAGTCCAGTTAGCTGGTCAGGGTAGTGCTGATTAACTCACAAACAGGGATATTGTTGGCTGCGTCCTCTTCACTCCTGCTGACAGAGAGGCTAACGTTTTCCTTCAGCAGCTTCAGAGCAAAGTGGACTCATACTCTTTTAACCTTTTTGTATTTTTATTTTGCTTTTTAGGTTGTTTATTTTATTTTAAGTGGTTTCTCCATTTCATGAGTTTGAGAGCGAACTCAAAACTACTGACTTAAGAATCATTTAGTACAGGGATCTCTACAGCGGAGGAGGAAGAAAGAGAGGATTACACCAAGAGGAAATTTCTGCCTTTTTGAACCGAAAAGTTCATGAAAACAGAAAACACAGCAACATTTTCTGGATTGGCATCAAAGGACCTGGGAGCTGTGTATGTGTGCATCTGTTTGTTTAATGGTTAATCAGTACTTCTTGTAGTAAACTAAAACTCCACCATGGACGTCTGTCAGTAGAAGCAGAGTCAACTGTGGAAAGGAGTTAATGTAAGAAGTGCCCTCCAGACTTCTACTGACTTCAACTCTTTTGTATATCTGTTTGTCCCAGTTGTTAGTGTCAGATATTTGGTTGAACTTGAGAACTACAAGTAAAAACGGTTACAGCAGTAGAAGTTACACTGAATCTGCAGGATTCGAGGAGAGTGGTGAGTGAGAGACTGTTTCCTCACCATGGATTAAATATGTCACCATGGATTAAAACTTGATCTTATTCATGTTCTGCTGCTGCTGAGCTTTTCACTGCATTCAGATGATCTGGTTTCATTTCATGTCACTTAAGTAGAAGTTGCTGTGTCGGCCTTTTGGTTGATGATATGCAAGAACTTTTTTACTGAAGTGTGTCTGCACCTGTGCGGTTGGTGAGGGTAGTTATTGGTTGCTCTAGAAATTCTAGGGACTTTTCCATCAGACTTGTGGTTTTTGTTGCCTGTCCTATTGCTGCTAGCGTTTTGGGGAAGCTGAGGTGTCTCGTGTTTTCTCTGGGAGGCAGGGCCCAAAATGAAGCAGTGAAATGTGAAATGAGCGCAATGCTTTTTAAGTACCTGTATCAAAATGAAGCAGCTTGTTCAAGAGTTGAAGCCGAGCAAAATGTGTAGATACAGAGACTGTTCATTCAGAAAAGTTAGCAACCTACTTCTATCATCCAGAACAGAAGGAATAAAGGTAAGCTACAGCATTACTTTGTTAGTTTAGTTGTCTTTGCAGTAAAATAACTTAAGTAAAGGTTATTAAACCTTAAAATATAGTGAGTCCATATTTTTTCTCATGTCTTGTCATGGACTAGAATCATTGAAATGAGTTCGCTCCAAATTTTACAGTGTTTGTAGGTTGTTGAGCTTCATCTCATGATTGTGATCATGAAAGTTTGGGAAAAAAAACTGCTGCCTCATCAACAATCACGACAAACTAACTATAGTCTGGCTGCGGTTTGGTGATAATGTAATTGAATCATTCCTGCTGACAAGCTGTCTGGATGCCATTATACTGCATGATCGTGCCACATGCTTACCCATAATGGCTGCCCAGTTCAAGAAACTGACTTTTCTTTTGCCACTTCTGAGTCGGGCTGAACAATTAACAAAAATAACATGATTATTCATGCCCTTGTTGCAGTTGTAATTTATTGCGCCATTATTTTAAGGTTTGTCATCTTACGTGTTGTCGACATCACTTAATATGTTGAAGGGAATGATATTTTGTTTTGATACTTGTTTAGAATAAGAAAAAAAATACTTGAGGGAAAAAAGACGGATTTAAAAAAAATCTGCTAAAGAAACTCAGTTTGCATATGTAGGTACTTCTCAAAAATTGGAATATGATGTAAAAGTTCTATACTTTGGGCACTCATTTCAGAAAGTGAAGCCCCGATTTTATATAGACACATTATACATAGAGTTAATAATTTCAAGCTCTTATTTCTTGAAATGCTGGTGATTGTGGCTTACAGATAATCAAAACCCAGAATTCAGTGTCCCAGAAAATTAGATTGTTACATAAAATCAATAAAAGAGAACATACTTGTCAGGCCTCTGAAAAGTTTTGCTACTTTCTGACCATAAGTCCAATTTTTGCTACTCCTCGCTGTTTATGCCACTCTTCATCACTTGGATTGTTTCTCTTGCAAAGGTAGTTTTCAACAGTTTGTCTGTACGGATGAGCACGGTTGAGTTACACTGATGTCGAGCATGAAACATCTACCGCAAAAATTGTATCTGGTATTTTGACATATTTAAGGTTAAGAAATATTGCACCGTGATTAAAAAATAGCAGCAGGCCATATTGTGATTTAAACTAATTTGCAATTAATTTCTCAGCCCTACAGTTGAGCTGTAACATTGTGACAATATGAGACAGGAAGGGTGTATCCCCGTAGTATCAATTGAGCTGACAAAACGCAGGATGACATTCTTTTAAATGAAATGGTCTTGGTGAAAATCCAGACTGGTAACCAGTACGTCTGTTCAGTATGTGACGATCTAGACATAGATCCTCTGTCCTGAGGTTACTTTTGTGTTAAAGCAGAAGGGAAACGGAACACAAAGTGTTTAAGATCAGAGGGATGGATAACGGTGTAATTATTTACAGGAAACAAGAGATAAACGTGAAGACTGGAAACAGTGAAGAGGATAGGGGTCTGTTGGCAGTGTCCTGTCTTGTTGTTAAAACTTTCAGGGGTCTTGATTTCTGTTTCTGTATTCTATGTTCATAGCTGTAATGAAACAAAACTGTCAAAAAAAAATCTGGAAAATGTTGATAACTTATCTGCCAATGAATCATATTTTTTTTGTAGTGATGACAGAAACTGAGTGTATTATCGTTAAGTTTCAGATGACCAGTCAGCCTTTATTTGCACCAAAAGCATAAAAACCTATCACCAGACCTCCTTTGGATTTTATTTGTTTTCAAAACACGTTTAATTTGGCCTGAGATGATCAAACAGTTTAGGGTCAGCTGAGTTTTCCTCTCCACCTCCATGACGTATTTCTCTGTTTTTGTTGATCAAACACATCAACTTCCTCTTTCACTGTTTTTAGGGTGGTTGCGTGGACTCGTCCAATCAAAGCCTGGCGCTGCTTTTGATGACCCTTGGACAACAGGACGTGTCAAAGGTTCTGCTGGGACCGCTCTCCCCATACACGTAAGCCAGCCAGTGTCACTCAGTTATGAGAGGCAGATGAAGCTGCTCAACCCTCTGAACTTTGCCAACGGGCTGTTGGCCCGTTCAGTTATTTAACACATGCACTTTGTCCAAACCTAGAACTAAAAGGACCTCAGGTTTTGTTATTCTTTTACTTGTGTAATGTTGGCAGCAAAAGTATACCAGGATAAAAACATGCACCCTACCAAATACTTGTTTGGTAAATAAACCCAAAGTGCTTTTGCTTGAATGGCAAGAATTTGAGTAAAATACATACTAGTACATTAAGGAGAGCACTCAGTTGAGAAACTTATCCTACAACTACCAGTACTAATGAGTCACTTACTACTCATTGCCCAAAGTCCTGAAACCAAAGAGTGAAAACAGACGGACAGTGAGGGTCAAGTGGGCCCCCACTGTCACTGGTGTTTTGTTAAGTTAGGCCCACAGCACCTCAGAGAGGCGAAAGTTAGTGCTGACATCCCTGAACCACCTCAAAGCAGCTAATCGTCTGATCTGGCGCTGACCTCACAGCAGTGGTGACTGGCATTAAAAAACAGTTACATGGTGACTGCCTTCTTTCTGATGCCTGAATTTTCTTGTGTAGGTCAAAAAGAGGAATCTTCTAGTTTGAGCATAGCAAATTAAAAACTTCTCACTGGAGCTTGGAAGTGCACCCATACTTTCAAACAGGGCTGGGCGAGCTGGCAAAAAGATTACGATATATTATTTCATATCAACTGATCTCGATTATTATCACAATTTTTATATTATTTTTGAACTGCCAGTTTTAAAGCATCTGTACTAAAAACTTAAGAAACCGGAGGTTAGCTCATTTTTATTAATGTACCAAGCAAATAAAGTGAAAAATTTTGCAAAATGCAAAATAAACAGTTTGCCCCCTTGTGAATAATGAAGACTCCTTAAAATGTGAACATTATCATTATCAAAAAGACATCTCAAGACATCTGTTTTCACTGCCCTCAGTCCCACATTCAGCTCCACATTTGGTCTTTCTGTTTACTCCACTGACAACTTACAAACCACAGTGGAGCAGGAAAAGCTTGACTCTGATTGGCTGTTATCACACACGGCTCTGCCATGTTTGATCGATTAAATATGGTCACAGCTGATCACTGTATTTGATCTGAAATTTATCACAATCATCTCACCGCCCAACCCTACCTTGAAACATTTATACATGGTATATTTTTTATGTACACGTCTCATACATTCAAGTGTGTTTCATGCTTGGATCTAAACCACTTCAGATTCTCTTGAATCCAAAGTTTGAGTTGTTTTCAGATGATGGAGAGAGAAGTAAGTGAGTGAATATGAAGATGATTCCAGACATTGGGTGTTATCATGGATGAGGAGGAGGGAGCTATGAACTGTCCATTTTCAGTTATCATGGTACCGGTGCTGTGTCACTCTCAAGTACAGTACTATGATAACTGAAGATTGGCAGTGCCATCACAATACACTCCTCACTTCATTCAAGGTGCTGCTGACAACGGCACAATCCGGCTGCTGTCAGCAGAGCAGGCAGCGTGGAAAACACTCAAGACTGTGTGTTTTTAAAGAGATTGTTTGTTTTCTTCTGTAGTGAGGTTGTATGAGGCACTTATCAATAGTTAATGGTTTACTCCTCGACTCCCATGTTAAAAAATCAGCAGGTGAAATTTTGCTAGTTCTTAAGAAAATCTTACCAAAACTTTAAAGTTGGAGTTATTGTGCTTTTTTTTTTTGAAAGCTCTATATTGTCCTAGTGCCCCTGTAGTAGCTTTACATGATTATAGCTAAATTTAAAAATCCCTAATTCCCATGCAGGTAATTTTATAAACTCTTATTTTAGCTGCTGTCTCTTAAATGCACCCCCACTCCACAAACCCCCTTCCCCACGATTGGCCGGCTCTATGGAGGACTGCCAAGGCAGACGAGCAGACCCTGGCATTTGAGGCCCCTTGCTCCTCCGATGTGTTATGAACCAGTTAAAAGATTCTTATCCCCCTTAGAGTCCAGATGGTGTGGTGGTTTAGGTCGCTCTCCATGAGGTTTGCCCTCGCGCAGGCAGCTGGGGTTCAATCCAGCCTGTGGCCACTTTCCTGCATGTCACTTCCCACTTTTACCCTGTTTCCTGCACTGTCCACTGTCCTCTCTCTTGTCTCAGTAAAGGCACAAAAAGCTACAAACCTGGCTTAAAAAAAAGTCCCTCATCACACCTCATTATTTCAGGAAATCTTGTAAAATCTTGTTTTTTGAGTAGATCGTTTTGATCAGACTGACAGATTCAGAGATTTCTACAACAGTTTTTTTTAAACTTTATATTCACATATGAATTACTTGAAAGCACCCCACATTTGAGTGCAAACCACATTTAAGCTTTTGAGCACTTTACTTTGCTGGCAGTCTCAAGTTGTGAACTGAGCACATACATGTTTGTTTGTGTGCAGCGCACTGATCAGCTGTTTGGGTGTGCGCAGTAGAGCAGGGTGTTTGGTGACAGACGCAGGCTGAAGCCATAGCTGAGCTGCTGGGGTCTCTGATTTAGGGGCCGTTAACACCACAAAGGGTGAAAAACAAAAATATTGTTATGTTTTGGCCTCTTGCTTACTCAGAAACTGTGTTTGAGCCAACATAAAACAGAAACTAATGAAAATGGCCTCCAGAGTGAAATTCTTCTAAAATACTGTGGGCACCATTGCTGTACAAACAAAGTTTTCAGCAGGAGCGCTGTGGTCATGCTCCTCTTGGTGTGTTTGCATTACACTTTCATTGTGGCAACTCAAATGCCATGAGCAAACCAAACAACAACAGAAACGATGCCGGACTAATGTGTCGTTCTTGTGCTGTTGAGTTCACTGACTGCTTTTCAAGAAAATCATCTGTTGCTCCACTTCTACAATCAGGGAAGAAGCTTTCGGTATAGCCTATACACCAGATGATTGGCCCATCCTTCAGCCTCTGAACTGCTGTCATGTGTACAGCTCCTACAGTTACTTCGCCATTTAGCAGCCTGACATTAGCACTACAGCGTTTTAAGTCCCTCAGCATTTCTGTGAAAACACTTTTTTTTTTGACTGCGCTTTTTTTTGCATTCTCTGGTGAAATGTTGCGGAAATGGGGCCTGAAATCCTGTTCTCAAAGTCCCACTCATGACAGCAGCAGCTCTCTTGAGTTTTTGGGTATTGGCTCAGTGCACACAACTGCACCACCAGCTTACTCTGGATGTCTCCTGTTCTCTTGGCTTCTCTCTCTTTCTCTTTCAGTCTTTTTACTGGACTTCTTACTCCATGTGCCCGGCCTCGTAAGTCTGTTCACAGTGTGGGCCTTTTTTTCCTGGGTTGTTTGTATTTGTTTTATTTGAAGCTCACAGACCCCAACAACTGAGCTGTGCATAGCACTCAAAAGACTTGTCATGTCCCTGAAATGTGCCTTAACTTACAAGAATTTTAATGTTTGCTTTGGATTTTTCAAAATAAGCTAAACGTGTAATGAAATGGACCCAGTCTGCAGTTGTTGATAGCCCTGCCTCTGTGCCAGTTTAGCAGCTGGTTTACAGTGAACACTCGATTAGAACAGTGAACACTTGATAAGTACCTCAAAAAACCTCACTTCATCAAAAAAAACCAGAAATTTCTTTGTGTATTTTTGTGAATGGTTTGACCATGTTTTCAACAGTTTGTGGTTGCATCTTGTTTTTTGATACTGTTATTACAAACATGCATTTATTTTCCTGCTAACTCATCTCTCTCTCTCTCTCTCTGTGCCCCCTCTCCACCCGTCTCTCTTCTTCCTCATCAGGATCGAGCTCCTCAGGCACATTAGAGACTTCTTCCAGATCATGTTCAAGATGGAGGTTCAAAAGCCTTCAGAAGATGAAAGTAAAGGCGGCGACAAAGTTCTGATGACCTGTGTAGGAGTTGGTTACAGCAATATCAACAAAACCATCAAATAAAACTAGTTTTTTACTTTTTTGTACAGTGTCTCCTTGTTTCTTTTTGTTAGTCACATTAAAATGCAGAGAACATTGATTTTCAGTCATCTGACACCATGGACATAATTATTTTTATTTTTGAATTTGATCTAGCACAGTAAACAAGAAAATAAAACCAGTTTTCATTAAGAAATGTTGTTAAAAATACAAATTTGTAGTTGAATGCCATTAGAATTCCACTTAGAGAAGCATTTTAGGGTACTTAGTTCCTGTAGTTCAAGCAGATAATTCACGCTGTTGTAAAGGTCAGTGGCTCGTCATCCTCATTTTCAGATGCAGGTGTTTGAAAGCTTCACTTCACGCCACATACTTCTCATCACAGGAGTTTGGTAGAGTTAGTCTTGACCAACTAAACGCTTCAGGGCTTCACCGTAACTGCCAGAAACCTCAGACTGCATGAAGAGAGGGAGGAATAAGAGCAGTATGTATGAAATATAGAGCATCTACAAGCAAAGAAATACGGCATCGGATTTCCATGTAAGAATGCATTGATCACTTGTGAATTTGTACCGACCTCTAACTGTGTGTAGAGGGAAACTCCAAACAGCTTCTTGTACTCAGCTCTAATGTCCAGCAGATCCATCTCTGAGCGGCTCACTATGATCCTGGTCAGAGTGGACTCTGTGGTTCCTGCACCCTGAAAAGAAGTCAAAGGGGAGACTTTTCAGACTGATTTTTTTATCTTATGAAGGAATGTGAGCTGTAACAGCAGCTACAGTCATAAACAAAACACAACACAGAGCACAAAATGTTTAATCCAGGAAAACCCACTGCCTGTGTTGTCTCGTGATTTGGGTGTTACATATTTGTTAGAGCAGCAGCAGCAATAAATCAGGCTCAGCATTCCTTTCCATACTACTGCTGACAAAAGCTCTCTGCTGTGGCTTTTGAGTATGGGCTTCAAGCAAACAATGTGTGGATTTAGATTTTGAGCTACACAGTAGCCACTGGCTGCATTAGACCTTCAATTTCTGTGGACATAATGAAACCCCTCACCTTCATGCTCTTGAAAAGCCTCTCAGCGAGGTAAACAGGAACGCTCTTCACACACTTCACTAGAAAAAAAAAGATTCAGAAAATAAGCCTTTTTAGTGTTCATGTTTTAAGATTAAATGTGGATTTGAAAATGGCTGAATTGATTGCCTTTCTTACCAACAGCCACAAGAATCTTCTCCAGGTCTCCTGACATCTCACTCTCTATACTCTCCTGAAGAGTCTTTTTACTTAGAGCCTTGTACTCCACCAGAACTGCAACAAGCACAACAGAGTATTAAATAAAACTATCCTACTTGGTTTTCAGCAGGTTTATAAAAGTCTCACAAAGTTTTACAAAGCATAAAGCACCACCCATTGAATCCAATTTCTTTCTGTTCAGTATCAAGGTTAAAAGTCCTGTGAGGACTACCGGTGTGTCTCATTTTTATATATTTGCCTTTTTAAAATCCGTAATATAAAGTGAGCATTCTTATTACTTAACCCTATAAAGCTAAATGTATCATATTTGATACATAAGTTCAAAGACCTCTATCTCATCAAAATGATGAATAGTTTCTTTAAAAATCTGTTAGAAATATTTTTAAAAAACATATTCTACCACCTTGAGGATTATTATATCTCTACAGTTTGCTGAAGTTGTTTTTTGGCCCTCTTCAAAATGTCTGCTCTCATGAAATCACCTACTTACATATTTACAGGAAAATCATTGCTTTATTTTCAAGAAACTGCAGCAAGAATAACATCAAAACAGCTATTGTTTTAAAAGAATAAGTCTTTTCTTCATGAAATAAATGCATATTTACTAAAAAATCTTAATTAAAATAGAAGAAATAGTACACAAAATTACAGGGTTTCGGAAACTGTGAGGACTTATCTGTTTGACGTGGATTACAGTTACTCCTTCAGCCAGAAGACTCGCCAGAACTATGGCAATGACATGACTCTTAACAGTATTTGTTAACAGTATTTGGTAGATTTAGATCGATCCTTTTTATGTTATTTTGTTCTCAACACACTGTTAAATTTTGAAAAAAGATTTTCAACTGCAACATTTTATGAGTTGAATTATAAGATAGGTTGTTTAAGTGTTCCCTTTATTTTTTGATCAGTGTATTTAGAGCTACTCAAAGCTGAGTGCTCTGAGACTTGTAATGTCTGTAACATGTAATGCTAATGAACCCTGGTTTTTTCCTACCAGTGCTCATCTACCAACTTCAAACTCACCAAGCAGAGCAAACGTAACCTGGCTCTTCATTTTATTGATAGACTCAGGTTTCAACAGTCCACAGCAATATAGGTTGTTTAGCTCTCTGCTGCTTTTCTTTCCCTTTTCTTTCAGACAGTCCAGCTCTTTTCTCCACTATTTCTACTAAATAAATCACAGAAATCATTTCAGCAGAGAAAAACAAACATCTCTCTTTGCACAACAAGGCTTCATCAGCCGGCGAGGTCCAGTGCGTCATTCTGGTCCAGTCCAACCCAATCAGGAAGCTGAGAAATAGCCTTAAGAAATTACCTAATTTCGCAAAGATAATCTCATTGTAAGTTGTGAATTATGATTTGGCATTTATCTAGATATGGAACTTTTTTGAGATCACTTAGGAAGTCCTCACAGTCTGTTTAAAATAAGGTAAGATAATCCTATAGTCTGTTTTCTTTATCCCACAAAGGGGAAATTTACAGAATTTAGTAGCAAACAGTTCTACTGCAGTGGTCTGTTCGAACCTGAGAGTCTATCAATAAAATGAAGAGCCAAGTTACGTTTGCTCTGCTTGATGAGTTGGTAGATAGCACTGGTAGGACATAACCAGGATTCACTTACATTACATGTCACAGACATGACTCAGACAGCTGTGAGGAGCATTAAACAGAAAGTCTGCTCACCTTCTAGTCACTAAACTACACAACACACTGAGTTTACAATGTTTGTCACCTTTGAAAGTAAGAAAACAGAAAAAATGTCTTGAATTCAGAGAAGTGGTGATAAAAAGATCTGCTTTACGCTCATTCGCTTCAAAACAAACACACCTTGGCAAGAGTCACGACAGTGGGTGATGATGCTCATGGGAAATAGAGTCTTGATCTCAGAAGAACAACGCCATTTCCCACAAAAGATACCAATGCTATTAATGCCAAACAGACAGTCCTCACAGTGACTGTTAAAGTTCAACGGAAAAGCTTGTTCTGTTTTGTTTGTCTTCTGACCACTCAAAGCTTCAGCATGACAAAATACCTGCGTAACCACCAGCTTTCTATCGGTTTAAAAGTGATAAGCTTGTGCCTGCATGCTGCGCGGCCTAACTTACTGAACAGCTCTATTTCCTGCTTTGCATTAGCATCTTGACATTGGCTTCAGCTCAAAGCTCTGTTGTGTCTATGCAAATATAACCTCACAGAGGATAAAGCCCATCTGCAGGCACACACTCATAATATCATTTAACATTAGACAGAAAGTAAAAGGAGGTATACTCACTCTGTCGAAGCTGAGGAACACTCCTGTGGCATAAGATGTCAATAAACTGTGCCTCATCAGTTCCCCACTTTTTCTCTCCTGCTTCATACAGGGCCTGAGTAGGAAAACAATGATGTAGATGTGTAAACATATTTTACATTAAACACTTGTATGGTTTTATTAAAATAAACAAGGGTTTCTCATGGTCACATCCAGAGGCCTCAACACAAGGCACAATGTTTACATGTTTAGCATAGGTGAAGCATGTTCAGGCTTGAGAGAGGATGAGAGATAAGCTAACAGGCTGTTTGCTTCAGCCTGATGAATGCGTGAGGTCAAAGTGAGGTTAAAAATGTCCAAATATTGAAAGTCTACATATCCACGCCTAAATATCAGGCTTACATGTCCCTGTTACTCTCTGAAATCTCACAAGCTTGTGGCTGGATGTCACACTTGAAAAAACACTAAAATACTTAAATTATGTTGCTGAAAAAATCACTGATAAGATTACAATGACCGTACCTTAGCATCTGCTTTAGCTTTGGCAGAATCCACAGTGGTGCTCTCATCTCTTTTTCCCTGTGTGGATAAAAAAACAAAGGGTTGAGGTACTTAACACAGTACAGAAATTTGACTTATTTCTGATAAGTAGTGACAGCATTTTAAAGATTCTTGCCTAAATATAACATCTGACCTCAGTAGCGTCTGTACACAACACAAAGCCCAACCTTTTAAAAATTAATGCATCTTTTTAAAATATTGCATTTCTGTAATGATTTTCTTTTACAAGCAGCTTTTTTAAATTATTTTGCAACAAATTCAGTTGATTTTATTGCATTAAACGTTTTGGTGCTCATTTAACATTTTAGAGGGGCAGGGACGAAAGAAACAAAAAGAGCACATTTTGGCTCCAAAGAGCACATTTCATCATGTTTTAACCAGTCAAAAGGGCAAATTAGTGTGGTTCAATAATTAGGAGGACAATTAAGCCTGTTTTTTTTGGCTCCCAAGAGGAGGGCACTTCAGCATGTTTTGGCTCCCAGGAAGGCAGATCATCATGTTGTAAACAGCCAAAGGGGCAGACCAGTTCAATCCACCAACCAGGAGGGCGTCAGTGTATGTTTTGGCTCCCAAGAAGGCTCTTATGCATGAGTTTGGCCAGCAAGGGGGCAACCAAGCAAGCATTTGGCTCCTGAGAGGGCACTTTGGGAAGTGTATTTTCGCTCCAAAGAGGGCACTTTAGCGTGTCTTTTTGGGCCTGAGAGGGCACCTTACACAGGTTTATGCTCCTGAGAAGGCACTTTGCCATATTGTTCTCCCAAAAAGAGGGCACTTTTTGACTCCTTCGAAGGTGCTTTAACTCAAGTTTGGCTTCAGAAAGTTTAGCCACAAGGGGGCCACTGCCCCCCTGCCCCCCTGTGAACACTCCACTGTTTCAGATGGGAGATGAAATCTTAACTTAAAGCCCCAGGCCCTTTTTGTTTTGTTGTTGCTGGATTGGTACACAGGTAAGCACATCACTATCAGTTAATGCACAGTACCTCAGCCAAGATGAGTAGTGCTTTGGCATAATCTCCAGACACCTCTGACTTCAGATCATGAATCATTGACCTTCCAGTTTCTGAAATAAAAGTAGAATACGAAGAGTTTCACGGCTACATATGCACATTTATTCATAAGATTCACAATCTTTGATATGTCACATTGTGTGTTAATGAGACTAACCAGCAAGGTAAGTTTCACCGATGGTCTTGACCTGTCGGCTGGATCTTGAGGCAAAGATCTCAGTCAGTGTGCTCTCTGTGGTACCTGCACCCTAATAATAGAGAGAAACCCCAGACTATGATTATTAGGAATTAAAAACTGTTGGCTTGTCATCATAACATATGTAAAACAAACTAAGAATAAAACAACAACTCCACACAGTCTCACCTTGATGGCCCCAATGACTTCACGGCAGTCGTAGACCTCAGGTGCTGTTATCAAAGCCACCAACAAATCCTCAAAGTCTCCATGAGTGTCACCCTTCAAATCTGCTTCTAATGTCTGACAGAACAAACCCAGGTGGATAAATCACAGATTTTACTGTGTGCCACAATACTGAGAATTTCAAATGAAGAAGTGAGTCATTTCTTCATACCCTCCCTGTAGCTTTCTGATAGGCCCTTGCAATAATCTGCCGCTGAGCATTACTCCTCCCAGTCAACACTTCAACAATGGTCTTTTCTGTCGTACCTGTAAGTAAAAGACAAATAAAAAAAGTGCTCACTTTGTATATTTTTGCTATAAAGCACAATAAATTACTCTGATTTCCAAAAGCATTATATGTATATCTTGTGTAATATGTATATACGTAATGCAATGCTAATGATTGTAAATTAAGAACTCACCAAGGCCTTCTATGGAATTTTTTAGTGCAGCCACATCCTCTTCCACTTTAAAATCCACCTTGTCTTTCACAGTACCTCTGATATTAGTCTGGTTGACACAAAAACACAGTCATATAATCGTGCACAATAATAATCAACCACCAGTCACACACTGAGAAACAGTGGTGTACACTGACATTTTGAACAGCGGGAACAAAAGACAAAAAAAAAGTGCATACAAAGGATTTTGGCTCCCAAGATGAGGACACTTTCACATGTGTTTTGGCTCCCAGGAGGGCAGTGTATCATGTTTTAAGCAGCCAAAAAAGCAGATTAATGTGGCTCACAAACCAGGAGGGCACTTGTGTGTGCTTTGGCTCCCATGCCCCTGCTTTTGGCTCCCATTGTGGATGAAGTTTGGCACCAAGGAGGGCAATTTAGCACACATTCAGGCCTCCTGAGCGGGCACTTTTGCTTGTGTTTCAGCCCCCAAAAGGTCATTTTATCACACGTTTTGGCCCCCTGGCGAGCGGTTAACCATGTTTTAAGCTACCAAAGGAGTAGATTAGTGTCGTCCTCCAACCAGGGGGGCACAAGTGTGTGATTTGGCTCCAAAGAGGACACGTAAACTTGATTTGATTTCCCAGGAGAGCAGTTTATCATGTTTTTAATCTGCCAGTTTTAACCTACCCCCCTCTGTGCAAACCACTGTCAAACAATTAGACATATTTGCACTTGTGGAAATGTATATCCAAGTATCTTAATCTGTTTTAACCATCAAAATGGATAAATCATGCGTAGGAAAAAAAATCAGACATCGTTCAACTTACTGTGACAGTCAGTGGGGAGGGGGAGTCTAGGAGCAGATCCAGGTCATCCTATAACACAGAACACTTTGTTCAAGTTATCTGTCATAAAACCTGAGTTTAAACCCTGAAATGAAATCTGGATCCCACTTTCACTCATTAACTTTCACTATTTACTCACCCAAACATTCGACATTATGGTTAAGTGGAAGGTCCCAAACTAGGAAGGAAAGAAAATGAGGAATAACTAAACATTCTATCACAGCACATGATCTCTGCAGGAGAAGTATTTTTGATTGCATCTTTCCTTTTTTCTACTCGCTCCACCACCCAAACGCTTTTGTCATCCACTTTACGCAACATCAAACACTTCCTGGATCAATAAGTGTCTTCATAGATAATAACCTTCGCGAACAGTTAGAGGGAGATGAGACTGTAGAATGGAGTGTACACGTATATAAGAAGAATTCAAAGCAGAGATGCCAAACTGCAACCCAGTGTCTCAAGTAAGATGTTTCTGGTCAGCGATGCGCAAAGGATAAAAAATACCTCACTGTCAGAGAATAAAACCATATGAAGAGTAAAATACGTTCATGTAAAGTCAGAAACACTTGTCTTACCTATGAAATGAGAGGACAGAGTTGCTGTCAGAGAAGGAATCTCGCAGTGTGTGGCTGAATTGCCACACCTTTGGGAAAAGTTGACAAGGCAACGCCCATTATTACGCAGAGGAAATGTCATCATAGACGGATTTCACAAACTCCTCCTCATCTGAAACTGTAACAGTAGGATGTTCACTTCTGTCCTTTTTGAAACAGTGTATCCAGTTTCCAAAATAAAACCTGCAGCATCTGTTGTAAAGTTTTGGAAATGTAGCGTGTGTTTGAGTCTCTCACACTAAACTGTACAGAGAAGCTGCTGAGTGAACTGTGACTTTAACCTGTGTCATCCCATTTTTTTTTTCCAGACATGGAAATATTCAAAACATATGCCATTAGTAATCCTTTGAAATGATCAGTCTTTTTTTTTTTTTTTAATTTTCGTTGAAAAGTGGGTGAAAAAAAAAGTGTTTTATGGTTGGGATTTAATAGGTTGATGGACTGTTAATCCAGGGCAGGTAAACAGTGGAAATAAACAAAACAATAATTTAATTTCATTTATTCATTTGTTTTTTATTCCTTGGCTTTTAACCCACCATGAGACTCGACTCTGTTTTAGTGTTTTTTTGTTTTTTTCTTAGTTATTGTTTTTCTTATTGTTTTTATTGTTCTTAAAGTTTTTTTTTTAGGATCAACGAAACAATGAAACAACAACATGAGTGTTATATCTGATTTTTATCTTTGTTTCAATGTGTCTGTCCATACGTGTCCAGCACTTTGTTTTCAGCTATGGTTGTTTTTAAAGTGCTCTATAAATAAAGCTGAGTTGAGTTTGTTCTTGTGTCATGGTATGCATAATGAATTGTACAAACTTCATCGTGTACAAATGCTTTGGAAAAATATATATAGCCTACATTCCATGAAAAAAAAAAAAAAAAAGAACAGGAGTAGGTTAAAGAGTAGCTCTAATTAAAACCTTACCCCTCTCTCAATCCAGAATACAAGTTAACATTGATGGACTAATATACAAATTAAATTATTATATTATATTAATTTGTACTGTGCATTGTCATTGTTTTGTTTGTATTTCGTGCACATTCTCGCCGTTGCACGTTTTTATTGCACTATTTAATTCAAATGTGTATATATTTTTTCTTTCTTCCCTTTGTACAAAGTTCCTGTATTTCTATATTTCTAATTTGTAGTTACTTAATATCTGTTTTTTCATATATTTGATATTCAGTGTTTATTCATACTTGTTTTTGTACGAAAACAGCATAGATGAATATGAAGTCAAATTCTTTGTATGCTTCTTGAAGAAACTTGGCAATAAAGCTGATTCTGATTCTGATTCTGATATTTATTCTCAAATTGATGAATATTGATGAACACCTTTTTACAATCATCTTCTAGAGAGTTCCATTTTTTACAGCAGCCACAGAAACACACATTTGTTTAAGTGTGGTTCTTGCATATGGATATTTACAATCATATTGTCGTCTACTTGTTGAACAATTTTCAACAAAGAGGTTTTGAAGAGGCAGAGTTTAGCTTTGTGCATAATCAGTAACATTTGTAAAGAAACAAAGTCCCTTGATTCTAATAGTCCTGACTTCAGAAACAGTTAATTAGTGAGGTCTTATGGAGGAACTATTAAAGGCATTAAATTACTATTGTAAGAGTTTCCACAGACCTCCAAGCAGTCCATCAAATATGGCAAAATAGGCAAAAATTAAAGAACTCTCTTGTCTTTATAATTTAAAATATATTTTACCTTACCCAGAACTGCAAGGTTTCTACAAATTTTCTTTTTGTCAATAACAAACAAACAAAATATACCTTTGTATCTGAATAAACTTTCATTTCACTTTGCATGACACTTTTATTTGAAATGTACATCACATGTCTCGATTCTCATACACCCATTCCCAGATATGAGATGAGATGAGATTCAACTTTATCGTCATTACTCCAGTACAAGTACAGAGCAACAAAATGAAGTTTGGCATTTCACCAGAAGAGCAATAGGCAGAAAGAGCAAGGCTGATTAACAGATAATGACAAGCTAATGTGAGGTAACACTTTTCTTTACAGGTCTTCAAATTTCACCAGAATTAGGTAATAATTTGACAGACTTTTTAAAACTAATTTCTTGAACTTGTCCTGAAATTTCATGGCAATTGGGTGAAATTTAGCAGGTAAGTTCTATAAAATGATGTCTGAATTTAACTGTGAGCAAATCAAAATCAGTGAGTAACTGTTTTGTCCGGTTTCTCTGAAGTTCTCACAAAATTTCAAGGCTAGTCAGTGAAAATTTGTGAGGACTTCCTTAGAATTAAATTCAGGCATTTTTTAAAAAAGAAGCTACATTCTTGTTTTCACCAATTAATATTGAAATTAATAGAACATTTCAAATAAATAATAATAATTTTTTTCTAATTATTACTTTTTTTCTATTAAATTTACAGACCTGTAAAGTAAAGCGTTAACCAATGTGAATTATTGGGTATATATATGGATAAATGGACCAATCTAATGCAACTAATATGAGTAAATGGTATAAAAGTAAACATTCTACAGATTAAGGTACAGTGAACATGCCATACTGATGGACATACGGGTCCAGTTGGTTTAAATAGCCTTGTGTTTTTTCAGTCAACCAACTTTATTCATAATTCTTTTATTTAGGCGTAAATCAACAATTGTTAAATGTCATCATTCAAAACAAGTAAAAGTGACTTATCACCATATGGCAGAGGTGAATGTGACATACATCTTATGTAAATTGCATGTACATTTGCATTTTATTTAACTGCTGCATTTCTATGGCAACCAAGTGAAAACTTGGCTTTGTTGAGATTTGTTTTTGCCCATACAAAGTTGAAATTTTGAGAAAAGAAGTCAAAAATTTGATGTTTGTTCTCAAAATCTTTACTTCTTTTCTTATAATTTTGACTTAATTTCAAAATTTTGACTTTTCATCTTAAAAACTTTTCATCTCATCATTTTGACTTTTTTGAACCAAAAAATGTTGGTTTAACATCCCAAATTTTGACTTTATACAGGCAAAAAGTATTCTCAACAGAGCCAAGTTTTCTTTTTTTTTCTTTAATTAGCAGCAGATCCTCAGTAAGAAAAAATAAAGTCATCAAACATTCTGCAACAAGAGGTACATGCTGACATCTTGTGGTGATAGTGGACACTAAACCTTTTCCTGTTGTGGGCTCATGAACCAGACAAGTAAATAACATTAAATAAGCATAAGGAGAACCCCTCATGTGCGAGCTGTCTTTATCCAGCAAATAATGAAAAAATCCAGATGTTCCTGTTTAAAATACAAAACAATAACCATGAATTGTCACCACTTTGTGAAATATTAAACAACAATTTTCCTGGGGGAAAACATGGATGTCTGGAACACGAACACTGCTTAGTCCAAACTCATAACTATTCTTACTTTTTAAATACCTTTCAAACATTAAACATGCAGCCCAAAGTGTTTTACAGGAAAGAATAGAAAGCATAACACCAATATGTCTATGAAATATTTAAAGGTACAAAAATAGAATCAGTGCAACAAAATTCAGTATGATAAATAATATGAAAGCTGACAGTTAAACAAACAAAAATTAAAACACTTGGCTTTGTTGTGAACTTTTCTTTTTAGATAAAATCAAAATTTTGAGGACAAAAAGTTAGAATTATGAGACCAAAGTCAAAAATGAGATAATGAGACATTAGGTAAAAATCATGAGATGAAAAGGAAAAAAAATTGTCTCGTAAATTTGACAATTTAAGGAAATTTCGACTTAACGTGGAAAATAGATAAATAAATAAATAGATAGATAAATAAATGAATAAACACTCCAAACAAAGCCAGTTTTTCATTTTTTATGTTTACCCGGCGGAAATGGGCTCTATCGAATACCACCAAACCCATACGCAAAACCAGGAATATTAAAGAATAAAACTAGTCGAAGCTAAATGAATTGAAATTGAAAAATTCTACAAGTCGTGAGAAAAGTAAAAGTGGTATTAGTGATGTAAAATAATGTCTGACTCTGATGTAAAGAAAACCAAACAGACCATACAAAGGTCCATCTGCCCACCCTCAAAACTACGTATGTCTGTGTAACGTGAGGTTATATTTGTCCCTATAAAATGTCTGAAAGGAAACCTTTTGCCCTTGCCTATACGACAATCCAGCGGTGGTCTTCTGCCAGACCACAGTCAAGCTCCACAAAAATATATGATTATTTAGAATTGTATATTCATGTTGTTGAAATGTTAAACAGACGGAAAGTGAGACCACACAGCAGCCTACACCGGTGCTAAAGTTGCCTGTAAGACAAAATCCGGGGTGTTAAATACGTGATTTTTAACGTAGGACGCCAGCCCGTTCTTTGACAGCTCGGTACTCGACGTCAGAGTACTACAACATTACACCTACAGTAATACATGGGGACGTGTCAGGGTCTGTTTAACTGTATGGCAGTGGGGATAAACTAAACTTATCTGTTTTACAGACCATAATATTTTACAACTTGACTTGAGCTGAGTTCTGTCGCTGTCAGGTTTGTTGTACCTTAACTGCCAACTAGCGACTTGTTAGCTGGTTAGCAACAGGGAGGCTCCCAAAACTGTGATGGCTAACAAGTGTTAGCCATTCTTTCTCTTTCATTCACATTTGTAAGTACCCATCTGTAGGATTCACATCATCTTACTTTTATATTCTATTTTTCGGCTGGAATATAATAGTTTTCTTTCTTTGTCTTATTCCTGTGTGTTATTTCTTTTCAGACTAACGTCAGCTGATCGTTTATCGACACTTTGCTGTCGCTAGCTGCCCTCATTGTTTACATGGAAGCGGTCAGCTGAGGTCCTTTGTGAGCTCGTGGTGGTCGTAACATTTCTGAATGGACTATAGCTACAGTATGGAAAATAGAGCTGAGAGGTTGCTAACCTCCTTTGCCAACCCAGCGTGTACCAAAATGAGGATGATCGGGGCTGTGGAGGGGGACAGCTGTGCCTGCTGGACTGTTTGATTTAGTGTGGGAGGTGAACACTGGGGAGAGGAGTGTTTGTCCATATTAAAGATCAACCTGAGGTGAGACCACGTGGAGAGAAGTGAAAACAAACCTCGCATGAGAATGATCCGGTCCTCAGACAAAGGGAAGATGCTGAAGACACTACTGATCATCAGCCTGTTTGGTTTAGTGGAGTGTAAGGAGAGTCAGACCATGACACCAGAGGAGAAGACTGTTATCAGGTGAAGACAAGCATGTGTTTGAGAATAACTGAGTACAGAAACCCCGACATGTTGGATATATGTTGTCCTTTCTCTTGTGAATAATACGTGTTTTGCCTTTTTTTCCCTCTTTTTTTATGACAGGGACCAGATTGTTGAAATGTTTGATCACGCCTATGGCAGTTACATGGTAAGCTGTAACTTTGGTATTATAATTGAAAAGCACCTGGGTCACCCAAAACAACAGCAACACTTGTAATTTAAGAACCGCTGAAATCTACCAATGTTCTCGATGATTCAGAATGGTTGTTCAGAAAGCAAACGCACAAGGTTTTAGTGCAGATGTGGTGTCATGTACGTGCAACAGTGCCAGGTCCAAAATTGTAGACTTATGGAGGCTTTTTAATCATTTATCCTATGTCAGCAATAACAAAGAGAGGCAAGGCTGAGGATAAGTATCATTGTTAAAAAGTAAACTTGCAAAAAATGTGTTAAATGAAAGATGCTCCATCAACCAGATATTAATTAGTCAAACCTAAAGCAATAATTAGTTCAGCTTATTACTATTTTAAGAACAGGCTGTATATAACCCTAACATGCTTGTTATTTAGTCCTTTCAGTAACAGAATGGTAGAATTTAAAGGATTTCTGAACATCAAGGTCCTCTTTGGTAGCTGACATTACTTGACTACGCTTTAGGTTCTTTATCCTCCATAGACCCTGCGTCCATATATGTGGACATTACATTTCTGTCTCTAATACCGATAAAACTTCATTTTTTTAAAAACTTTGACCTACTAGCCAAAGGGGCACTGCCCACATCATTTTTGGTGCTTTAACATTACACTTATTTTATTGAAAATAGCTAAATTTACGACTTTTCATCCTCTTATATAAACTTTTAATCTCCTCATTTTGACTATTTATCTTTTGATTTAACATTTTTTATTTCTTGCTTTGACTTTTAATCCATGCTGGTGAAGTTTGATGATCTAATTTTGACTTAAAACTCTCATACTTTTGATGTGACCTATAATAGTGTCTTTTTTTCACACTCAATCCCTACTTTTGAATTTTTTTTTTAACTCTTAACACTAATAACTTTACCCCCTGTACAAAGACCAAGTTTTGACTTTCTACTTATTGGGTCTTTCTTATCCCAAATAGGAAGGAGGAGTAAAAAAAATCGCACCAGACAAAAGCTCAGTCTTTGGAGGTTTTAGAGGAAAATTTGTGTTTGATTATAATTGGACCCAAAAATCATAATTCAAGTGCCATTTATTTTGTAAAAAATATATGTAAAAATTAATTTGATAGTTATTTAACTAGCACCACATTTAAATGAATCTTTAATTTTAAGAAAGAAATAGTTCAGATCTGTAGTCTGTGATCAGCAGAATTACTACTAAATGGGAAGTAAACACCAGCCAACAAGGAGCCAGCGACATATGTGAATGTGAAATATTTAGCTTCAGGCTGTGAGTTTCTTTTCTCTTGTCAAGAATTTTTAACCTCCAGCTGTCTTTTTTTGAATGAATCTTTTCTGAATGAAGCTTTGAACCACTAAGTGTTGTTTGTGTTGCAGAAATTTGCCTATCCAGCAGACGAGCTGATGCCTCTGAGCTGCAGGGGCAGAGTTCGGGGTCAGGAGCCAAACAGAGGGGACATCGATGACTCCTTGGGGAAGTAAGTTCATCATCAACACACATGATGTGCATTTATTTTCAACTCATAAGTGAATGAACCCCACATGCTCTTTTCTGTGGGGGGCTCTGTCACCCAGAGCTTTTCATTATCATGCAATGTTACATTACATATACAGTATTTGTGTTATAAAAAACTACAGAATATCAAACTATATGCATATGTGCTTTACTTCTCTTCATCTGCTATGTAAATCGTACACTATCTATTGTTTGTGTTCACTGTTTTCACTGTTTACTCCAGACTGAGAATGGAACCAATACAAATAGAGACAGAGGGCAAATTAGTACTACATTCTTGTTCTATTTTTCTTTCTTTTCTTTTAATGTGGCACCTTAGTTTCTAGCTTACCATCTCAAATTATGTGAAGTTTCAAAAACTTAAAAAAACTCTATCAGTGCCTTTGCTCTGTAACATTAACCAGTAAAAAAAAAGCCTGATAAACTTGACCTTAAAAGAAATCCTTAACTTACAACACCATGAAAGTCATTTTTTGTGTAACAGTTTGGATTTCTTTGAGTCATACCTGGCCAAAATATTTGTTTAAATGTGATTTAGTGGTTTTCTTTTTCTATTATGACAAGGACTCATGTCTTGTTATTACATGATTGTTCCCAGTAGATTAACATTTTTCACATTGGTGCCCCAGTTTTACTGGAACACACTGATTAATCACTGGTTCATGAAATTTAAGAGGACATTGAATTGTGAGCCCAAAGAACTGTTTATCCCTTCATACATTCATTTCATCTTCATTTCAAAATGTAATTTCAGTGCAAATGCAACAGATCAGGTTTGTAACAGTTTTACATGTGAAATTGTATCATTGACAAGTTAGGGCAGCACTCCTCTGTGCTCTGCAGGAGTCTCCTGTTGTAACATTTTGTCTTTCTTTGCTGCAGGTTTTCTCTCACTCTGATAGACACTCTCGACACCCTGGTGGTGAGTATCTACTTTTTTCTATTTACTTTGTTCTTTATAAAGTCACTTTCTTTCATTTTTGTTTCCAGGCTTTGCCCCTTTTTCACTCCATGCTGGCTCCAAAATATGTGTGTGTTGCAGGTGTTAAACAAACTGGATGAGTTTGAGGACGCTGTGAGGAAAGCAGTGAGGGATGTACGCCTGGACAATGATGTGGTGGTGTCAGTGTTTGAGACTAACATCAGAGTACTAGGGTACAAACTTTTTTTTTTTTCAACTTTACACATGCTATTATATTAACTAACCATCTGGGTATCTTTGAATGAAATTCTGTCTCCCCTGGTTCATTCAGAGGGCTTCTGGGAGCTCATGTGATGGCTGACCTGCTGCGTCAGCGCGGTGAGAGGATGCAGTGGTATCAGGATGAGCTTCTACACATGGCCAGAGAGCTGGGCCATCGATTACTGCCTGCCTTTAACACCACAAGTGGCCTTCCCTACCCCAAGGTTTGCTTATTCTGTTGTTCAGTTATACAAGACTTAGTGAAGATAAGAATGCACATTATTTCTACAGATTTGTCCTCTTTGGAGTATCCCTAGATCAAACATTGCTGCACACTGCACTGTTTGTTCTTACCTCTTATAAAGTAAAAGGTGAAAAATTTTCCCCAAAATTTTTTCTCCATTTTTGTGAAGCTGTTCCCAACATATTCACATATATTTGGCAATTACCTTTCTATTTTGATAGACCTTGTTTACATAAGAGTATACCTCTTCTCTGAATTCTGTTTTTTTTTCTGCACTAAGGTTATCATCAGAGGTGCATAAATTAATGTAATATCACAGACAGGTAATTGTCAAAGTAAGGCAGGATATTATTTTGAAATCATTTAAATTTCTTAAATTGCAGGAATCTCCTTTAAATTTATTTACAACATATTTCTAGCAACACCAATTCTAGCAATAATAGTCAGAGCTAATTTTACATATAAATAGCACTGCATGTAACCATCTTTGTAACGTCCAATCTATTCAATGAAAGGAAACCAAAGTTATAACAAAGCAACTTTTGAAATCAGGTCAAATTGACCCAAAGACAACAGGATGGTTAAGGAGACAACATAAATCATCATTTTAACCAAGAACTGATTAATTGATGTTTTCCAGGTGAATCTGCGCTATGGGGTCCTGAATCCTCTCTCACGCACAGGCACTGAGTCGGACACCTGCACAGCATGTGCTGGAACAATGATCCTGGAGTTTGCTGCCCTCAGCAGATTGTCAGGAGAGTCTGTGTTTGAGGTATTACCTTCATCTGATTCAATCACAGGAGACAGTAAATAACAGTTGAGAGAGCAGAGCTTAGAGACTTTCTCTGCTTGTTGAAACATGAGATGGATGAAATGTTATGTTTAAGATGTCATAGTTTCCAGAGAAACCTGTATTGAACAGAATACATGTTTCACAGGAAAATGCAAGGAAGGCTCTGGATGTCCTGTGGGACAGGAGGCAGAGGGGAAGTGACTTGGTCGGGACTGTCATTAACATCCATAATGAAGAATGGGTCAGAAGAGGTGAGTGGACTCAAATACACCTCATTGAAGGAAGGAGACATTACACATTTTTTGTGTGATCACACATTACAGGACACTGATGATACAGTACACTCTTAACACCTCTGTACATGACTGACTTTATTTGACTATGGTTTCACTTGTTCATTTGCAGACAGTGGAGTTGGTGCTGGTATCGACTCGTACTATGAATATCTCATGAAGGCCTACATTCTTCTGGGAGACAATGTTTTTCTTGAGAGGTTCAACATTGTAAGTCCTCTCCGTCAGTACCTGCTGTGTTTTTCCTTTTGTTGCATCATGAAACACCTTTTTTTCTAACTGTAATTGCATTTAATTTAGTTTCCAGTGTTCACTAATACATTTTCCATGATTTTTGACCACCACAGCACTACAGTGCCATTATGAAGTACATCAGTCAGCCTCCACTGCTGCTCAATGTGCACATGCACAACCCCACTGTGAGCGTGCGCAGCTGGATGGACTCTCTCCTGGCGTTCTTCCCTGGCTTACAGGTCAGGGATCCAGTTTTTACATTTCTCTTGATTGTCACATTTTATATCATAAATATGTATTTTAGAGAACTGTTGTGTATGTGTTAATGAGACATTTGGTTTCTCTCAGGTTTTGAGGGGGGATCTGAAGCCGGCTATTGAGACTCATGAAATGCTTTACCAAGTCACCAAACAGCACAAGTTTCTTCCTGAGGTAGTGGATACCTGCTTTTACTATGCTCATGAATGACAAACCTTGTTCCAGAATAAGATGTTTGAAATGTTGATTGAAATTGGTGCAGGGAAAAAAATACAAGATGTTTACACTAAATAAAAATGTATACTGTAATGATCCTGGGTATAAGATGACTCCCTTTTCCCTGACAGATTTTTGAAAATAAGGCTAGTTGATGACAAAATTTGGTTTAATCGAGACAAACATTTTATTTGAAAATTTTAAGAAAACAACATTGTAAAACAAGGCAGGCAGTTATTATAATGGTCCAGTACTTTACCATAGTGCAGCGTATGTCACCAGATCATAGCAGTTTTAATGTGGAGAGAGGGAGAGAGACAGAGACAGAGACAGAGAGAGGAACATAGAAGGTGGCGCAGCTGTTCAAAGCCCAGACCCTGAAAATAAGATGAGCCCACTTTGTCAAAGGGGATTTCTTGGGGAAAAAAACAATATCTTATATTCAGGACAATACAGTTATCATTTTAAGGCATTATCTGGATGGAAGCATGTGTTACTCCAACTGTGGCTGTGTGTCTTCAACAGGTTTTTGGTGTTTGTGCACCATGTTATGTGGTTTAGACCTTACATGTTCTTAATGTTCCTGCCCTAGCTTTCTTGAAATGTGTCGCTGGCACCAAATTTGAAAAAATCAACATATTTCTTTTCCTTTAAAATTCAATGTTTGCTTCACAGTACTTTCCATTTAAAAGTAAAGTTTGCAAGCAGTCATTTTCTGCTATTATCGACATTTTATCTAACGTTCTTCATCTCAAAGATGTACTTTTTTAAGTATGTATGTGTCTGCTCTTTATATGTAAAATTTTGTATTGAGGAGTGTTACAAAAAAGTTTTATCACAGTACACATAGTTATGTAACAAACAGTTTATTTCTTTAAAAAAAAAAAACTTGTTGAAACAAAAAGTTTGAACTGTAATCTGTAAAAATTAGAAATCCAACACTGCCATGAAGTGGACGTTCAAATATTTAAAAGTCATCATTTCCATAACAAACACCACTGTGTACATTCATGCTTAAGTGTACACTGTAAAAGAAAAGTCCATCTTTCTCTGTAGGCTTTTACCACAGAGTTCAGAGTTCACTGGGGCCAACATTTACTGAGACCAGAATTTGCAGAGAGCACCTACTACCTCTATAAGGTAAGAGAAACAAAAACTTCATCATTTTTTGTTGCAAACCGACCTTCCCTTGTAAGGTTTATTAGTTCCGATCATTCTGTTTGCTGCAGGCCACTGGCGACCCGTATTACCTCAGAGTGGGACAGTCCATCGTGGAAAAGCTCAACGCCTATGCCAGGGTGCCTTGTGGATTTGCTGCTGTTCAAGACGTCCGCACTGGGACACATGAAGATAGGTAAATACACAGTTGTACACATTAGAAACTTCAACGGCTTCTGTTAATGAAGTTGTGTCAAATAATCATCCTGTAAGCCATAGTTTTATCATATGGATGTGCCCTAACATCTTAATGCGTCTTCTGTTTCTTCTATGTGTGTGTGTGTGTGTAGGATGGATTCCTTCTTTCTGGCTGAGATGTTTAAATACCTGTACCTGCTGTTTTCTGAGAAGAGCGAGCTACCAATCGATATTGACGACTACATCTTCACCACAGAGGCTCACCTTCTCCCTGTGTCTTTGTCCACCACCAAGCCACCGTGTCCAGGCAATGACACAGTGAGAGCTCTCACTTTGACTCAAACAGAGGTACACGCATAATATCATAAATAACAATCATTTAATTTGTGGTAAACTGTGCAGAGCCTCTGATTATTCTCTCTCTGCTTCAGGAGGCTGTTCCTGTCCCCAAAGAAGAAGATCTGTTTACACACTCCTGTCCGAGCTTGGAGACGTTGTTCCCCAACAACCCTTCATTTGCCAAAACCATCCGGGATGGCTACAAGTACCTCACTGGGGTGGGACGAGCTGTCCACCCTTTACCTGTCAGGTGTGTCCTGCTGTACGAGGGCCTTTGGTTCAAAGAAGAGTCCCTTGTTACAGCTCTTGATAATTACTTTCAGTCTTTTTGTACGTTACAGGGAAATTGAATTACCACTTCATGATAACGGCATGGAGCCTGTGGAGTTCTTGAAAAGCATGGGCATTTCTCTCACTCCATTGAATGAGATCATGGTGGGAGACAGGAAAAGTAATAAGGTAATTCACTGGCTGTTACTCAGATCCTGCTCTGTTGTTCTGCATTATTGTATCTCTTTCAATTCTTTGTTTTTAAGATGTTGAGGAACATATTACAGACAATCAGACATGCAGTTACAGAAGATAAAAAAGAGGAGATTAGGGCAGGATGTAGCCTGTGTGTAGTTATAGTCCTTTACATGCAATTGTCAGAATGCCAAATAAGTATATATCAACGAGCCCAGTCACATTCCCCCAAAAATAAGTGGGAAACTCCAAAAGTAATTTCTTCATAAATATGACTTTCAGAGTGTTTGGATTTTTGACTAGAAATTCCAAGTTGTCAGACAGTCCCAAAACCTGTTCCAGTGGTTGGCATCTGGCTTCCTCCTGTATTCTCTCATTTATGTGAATGAATACATTTCCACTGCGATTCACAGTAGTTTTGCCTTGTTTCTTTTGAGATAGTGAAGTTGCTTTTTTTTATGTGGCTGATTACTCTCAGTACTGGTTCATCTATGTCTGGTGGGAAGTATTTGTCAAAATAATGTCTTAAATGTAAATATCTGTAGAAATCCTGTTGTTAGAAGGCATATTTTCTCTTTAAAGTCTGAAAATCCATTAAGTGTCCTTTGTCAATAACTGAAAAGTGAGTGGTTATTTCTTTACTTGCACTGCAAAAACTGAAAGCAAGTCATTACATCTTATTTTTTGTAACATTTATCTTATTTTTCTTGATTTGAGCCACATACACTAGACCAGGTCATAAAAATGTCTTATTTTGAGTTTTTAAAGAAAAAAATGAGTTTTAAATTGCTTGTAACAAGTAAAAAATCTGCCAATGGGATAAGAAAAAGTTTCTTGTATCAAGACATCTTTCTAATTTCAAGAAAATTTACGACAAATTTGTCTTATCCCATTGGCAGATAACTTGTTTCAAGCAATTCAGACCTCGTTTTTGTCTTTTAAAAACTTAAAAGAAGACATTTTTATGACCTGATCTGGTGAATGTGGCTCAAATCAAGAAAAATAAGACAATTTTCACTACAAATAAGACATAGTGACTTGCTTAGATTTCAGTTTTTACAGTGTGTCCCTTCTTTAAATCTGGAGCCAAGTTGGTTTGGTTTAAAATCATGGTGATAGGCACACCATCTTGTTATTTGTATACATTTCTTTTTCTTCACAAAGCTGGGGCAAGATTATGTTGTTTTGTTGCCCTGAAAGCTGAAAGTGCTTAAAAGAAGGGGATGGGCAGTGCAGCAGGACGGAGCATTTTTAGAGCTTTGTCAGGAAAATTCTTCCTGTGTCCTGACTCACAGGTGGCGGCAGAAGGAATTACAGAGAGATTTACTTGGTCAAGGAGTGAGCAGTTAACCACAGGGCAACTTTCTCTCACTGAAGATCAGAGTCTCCAAAATGCGTTTTTATAGCTTGGTATCCGCCCGTGCTCATTATATAATAATATATGCAAGTTTGTTTCAGTTTTCTATATGTTAAAAGGATCTTCTTCAGCCTTGTAAATTTGCACCTGCAGGGATGAGGGTCATCGCCTCATGACCACTTGTCATCCTGAGGGAGTACAGCTACTCAGAAGAGAAGTTCAAAGTTCACACAGGACATATGAGCATACATGAAAAGAGTGACCCTCCTTGTAAAAGACTTAAACATAGTCTGACAAACTGATAAATTCTATAGGCAGCATAATGGCTTCTGTGAAGTTTTTGTTCTCATGTGAGCATTGTGTTTCGAAGATTCTGATAAGTTTCATAATATAATGATAACAAAATGATAACATATGTGTACAATTCTCCAACAAGATTAAATCTCACTTTTTTTGCATGTAAACTATAAAAAGGCACTTCAAGTCTTGATGGCCTAATTAAATTGTGACGCTGAGAACACATTTCATTGAATCTGTCAAAACAGACCAATTATAAAACCTGCTGTTCAGCTAATTAGAGCCTTTTAAATGGCATAATTAACAGGGTGTTCAGCAGCTCAAGTTCCAGAATTGTTGACTGGTTTAACAGCTGACAGGTTTTGTTAAAAAGGTTTCTTTTCTTATCAGCTGATATTTCAGGTCCTTCCAAAAGTGACAGGAAAAGGGAAAGTAACTGCGCTTTCATAACACCCTAGAATTATGCAAAACCCAAATATCACACTAAAGAAAATGGTAATGGAAACACCAAAATTTCCCCCAAAATCTCTCTGTTAAGGTTTTGAGAGACTGAAAGAGAGAGGACACAAAATCAAAGGAGGCAGTTTAAGGATTTTTATTATTGTAGTGAGTGAAATCCAGAGAGTGCAGGAGTGAGGCAGTAAAGGCAGGTGAGGATCCAGGGAGTGAGAGAGGCAGTGAGGCAGGGCTCGGGCAGTGAGGCAGGAGGCTTGAGGAGGCACATTGTGGTAGTGAGAAAGAATATTCAGGCACCTGATTCGTCTCCAAGTGTAGGTGCACGAGCTGCAGGAGCAGAAACGAGCCAGAGGGAGAGAGAGAGGCACACAGGCTACGTTATGGAGATCATGTGAGCTCTAGACAAATGAACACCACACTCTCAAACTTTGATAAAAAGTTTTCAGGCTCTCATGAGGGAGTTTTTCAGAAGTTTCGATATTGAAGTTTACCACAATAGTGCAATGGAAAAAACTTTTTTCACTGGACGTGAATAAGGAATGCCTCTGTGAACTCCTCTCCCAGAAGTCCCAAGTCCGTGGTCGCTGCCACACATACAGACTCTTGCATTCATATTTAAATGCCCTCAGCCTTCAGCTGGTGACAACAACAGTAACGTCCATCAAAATGATAGTTCAGCCCCTAAAATGTTTGTGGTATCCATGGTTGCTGCTGGTTACAGCCCTCCTTCCCTCACTCACATTCTGCAAGTATGAGATTTTACTCAAGTTGTGCACATTTCTAGTTATAAAGGATACACCAGCAAGGTGTAATTGTACTTAATCAAAATATCACTTTTTTGTGAAAAATTGTAATGGAAACAACTTGTGTCACATAAATATTTAGATAAATCACAGGAGTGAAAACACAATTTCATAGTGACAAGGTAGAATAATGAATTGTTTAAGGATGTAAAACATGTTGTTTGGTATTATAATGTCCTCATACTTCTTAATACACCATGTTAGAACATGATCTGGTAATAGCACAAGATTTTCCCCCTTTAATTTGAAAAAAAAACTTGATGTTGAATTTAAAACATGACCTCTGACTGTTTCTCTATATCTGAATCTGTCCAGGGGCACAAAGGAGTGTACCAGGTAAAACTTGTAGCAGAATTGAGCCATACACCAGAGGAGGAGGTGGTGGTGCCTCATGCTGTTCAGCTCATTTCTCCTCCTTTCCTGGGGAGGACAGTCCTCACAGCGGGACCTGCCAAGTTTGGGATGGACCTTACAAAGCAGGAGCATGGGGTGAGCAGAGCTGACATCATTAACACACTCTCCTGACAACTTCTCTTCTCTCAGGAACACACTCTTAGGAATACAAATAGGAGTTGATGCAGAAGTATCAAATTATTCCTTGTTTTGTCTTGTGAACCTTTTTTATCTGATGTAGAATAACATCATGTCTTGTGCTGCAGGTGAAGGGAAGCTTAATGAAAGCCTCCCCGTATACTGCATGTGGTCCAATTGATAACGCAGCGGAGCTTGAAGGACACATTGCTCTGGCACTGCGTGGTGACTGCATGTTTGCTGCTAAGGCTCGCCAGCTGCAGAAGGCTGGAGCCATAGGAGTCATCTTTATAGGTGAGGACGACAACACAGTGACCTGAAACTTACACTGAAGAAACTATGACAGTCATTTGTCACACATTTACTCCTGACATTTTCAAGATAAATTTACAATATCCAGGCCCAGATATTTGCAGGTCCTTTCCATTCAAACATGCACAGTAATTAGTCAAATCCAAATGATTTTGTTTAGTTTCTGTGAGGGAAAGCTGCTGAGTAGCACACATGCGAGGACAAATGTGGGGTTATTGTGACTGTTTCTGTTTTCATGTCTCTGCAACATGGATTGAAATGTTCCTGGGATAAAACAACAGTGAAAAGAAATACAACAATAGCCAAAATTATCCCAATACTTTATTTAAGTGATTGAAGTTGTTTTTATTGTATTAGCCATACAACAACATTGACAAAGTCATCATTGTGTCATCCCCTTTGTACTGAGGAATAGCACCACCATAAGGAGATTCGGGACATTTTCCTTCTATTACCATTAACTCATTGGGTGCCAGCAGTTTTGGAGCATTTTGACTAATCTTCCAAGACCCACAGAAGATTGTGTTCTATGACTATGTAAACACCAAATCTACTACAAGAAAGACCAGACTCTTTTTTTTTTTTTATCAGAGAAAAAAAAGTTTGTTTCTTCGTTTTTTCCGTTCTTTAGTAACCAGCAGCAGAAAACAGGCTCATTTAACAAACATTAAGCACAGCTCATTTAACAAACACCCCTGCCCCTCTGGGTCTCATTTCACAAACATTAACCAAACCATCACATACCAAAGACCAGACCTCCAAATTCATAAATATGTTTCAGCTTTTTCCTCCATCTCTCCTCTCAGACCACCGTGAGGGAAGTAACAGTGAGGAAACCCCGCTCTTCCAGATGGTGGGAGACGGCGACTCCACTGATGACATCACCCTGCCGCTGGTGTTTGTGTTCAGTCGTGAAGGTGCCGTGCTCACAGCTGCTCTGGAGGACCATCAGAATGTGGATGTGCTGCTTCTCCCCAAAGAGAGGCAGCTGGGACACGGTGAGCACCAGGGGGAGGATTTAAGGCTGTTTGAAAAGATCAAGAACTCAAGTGCTTTGAAGTATTATAGCACTTATCCTTTTATATTTAGCATCTTCTTTACCTAATACCTTTCTCACTCTTTGTGTTTGTTGAAAATAACTCAGAACTGAAGTTTTTATCAGAAATAATGGAGGGTGAGTTCAGGTTTTTGATAACAGTGGTCTCATGTTGTACACCATTTTTTATTTTGGTTATACAGATAAGACAGAAAAGCCTCTTGGCATGAATATCAAACTCCGCCTGGCAGAGGAGGGAGAGCTGGAGGATGGAGCAGCCAGAGGGCCCACCCTGGAGTTTATCTTGGAGAAAGATCAGCTGCTTGTCAAGGACGCAGAGGAAGAAGAACTGGAGCACACGGAGCAGCCTTGTTCAAAGCAGCAGGAGTTTGGCACAGAGGATGAAAAGTTACACAGAACTGAATCAAGTTCAGCGGGTTCATCTGAAAGTACAAACTCTGACTGTGAACCAGACACAAACCCTTGACCACTGCTAATCCCATGTTTCCTGACAGGCTTCTGATTGGCTTTATGTGTCAGAGCCCCTCACTGACCCTACATAGAGCCCTAAGTGACCCAGCCAGCGTGTGTGCAGCTACTGGGGGAGCAGTGTGACACTTGTATCCTGTGAAACCTTGAGAAGTGTCTGTGTTAGTTAGACAGAGAGTCAAGGTGGAGCCTCTGTTCTCTGAAGTGAGGGGCTTCCATCAAAGTCAAGTAGATCCTTGGAGGCTGTAAGCTGTAGGTTAAGACGGCTGAGCTTGTGCTGATCCTGTTCTGTTGCTGTTGTTAGCACATGTGAGGTGCTCATAGTGATGATGACGTAGACCACTGACTAGAAGTTGAATTTACCTCACACTGGAGGAAACTCAGATAGGGCAAAGACCTACTTGGCTCATGTGGATATGGAATTCAGTTTGTTTTTATGGTAGATTGCACCTTTCCACATCAATAAGCTGCCAGGAAGTGAAACAACATGAGCTAATGGTGAATGGTGGATAAACCGGCCAGTAGGTGGAGTTAGCGCCCACCGTATTGTCTCACTAACATTTACAGATGAAGGAGTCAAACTGGGGCCAATTTAGATATTTGTTTATACGATGAAGCAACTTCAGGGAATTTTAAGAGTAAATGCAGTTTGATAGGTTGACCCATTTGGTCAAATGTGTGTGTTTAGATTTCATTTTTGCTATCATGTGTGAATGCTGAAGTGTGTGTGTACAATGTGTAATATCTAAAATACTAAAGAGAGCATCTCAGCATGAACATAACTTTGAAATGAAACCCATACTCAGTTCATTCATACCAGGAAATGAAGATCAAACATCTAAGAAGGACCATAAGGAATCTTTCAAGTTTTGAGTTTTAAGGCTGTTTTGAGTTTTCAGACTCATCAATAGTTGAGTAATTCTTTCATGTTTATTGCCTTGTAAAATGACCAAAGATGGTTTTGTTGCATGTTACAGGGTTAGTTCCATATACTGTAATCCCAGACTGTGATGCAGTTTGAAACACGGGTATGAATGTTTCTGGTATTCAAACATTCAAACCATGACTTTGCACCTTTTTTGTGTCCACAGGTTCTTTGAATTAAAGTCATTTATCAGCACGGCGTTTTGAAACTTTAAATGCAATTCCTGGACTGCAGCAGGATTTTCTGATTTATCCTGAAAATGTAACTGGAAATGCCTGTGAAAAACAGACAGTTTCAAATGTACTTAAATAGCTGTGATTGAGTTTTCTTTGAAAATTTTTGCCAGCACTTTTTTTTTCGATTAAGACCTGGACCATAAGACATCGTTTGGCAGCCCATTTCTGACAGTTAAGAAAATAAAAGTGAAAACTTGGCTGTGTTGGAGATTTTTTTTTTAAATTTGGCCTAAATTTTAATAAAAATTTGAAATTATGAAATAAAAAGGCAAAATATAAAGATAAAAATCAAAATTATTGGACGAAAGTCAAAATTTTGAGACAAAAGGTCAAAATTATAAGATGAAAACCAAATTTTAAAATTGAAGTTGAAATTATGAGGTGAAAAGTTGAGTTATTAAGATAGAAAGTCCAAATATTGAGACTTGAGACAAAATTATAAGACAAAAAGTCAGAAATTGTAAGATCAAAGTTAAAAATTAAGAAAAAACAAGTTGAATTTGAGGAAAAAGCCAACATTTTTAGATATAAAGTCAAAAATATCAGATGAATAGCAAAATTTTGAGAAAAAAAATTATCAAATAAATCTCTATACTTTGAGATGAACAGACAGAATTATCTAGTTAATGTCAAAATTTTGAGAAAAAAGGCAAAATGATCAGATGAAACACAATATTCTGAGATAGAAAAATCAAAAATAATTGATTAGATAGCAAAATTATAAGAAAAAAAGTCAAGATACTCAGATAAAAAATGAAAAAGTTGAAACTCAGAGACAAAGTCAAAATTTTGACTTAAATTTATTGCATCAATCTGAGTTTTTATTTCAAAATGCCAACTTAATAGGCCAAAAAGATCTCAATAGTCAGTTTTCAATAGGTGGAAATGAGTTTCTTTTACATCTAGACTTTGCTTGTCCTTTTTCCTTCCTCTACCTTCTGAACCATTATTGGCATTATTGTGTATTAAAGCTTAATGTACCAGTCCAGACACCTAAAAACCAGTCAAATAATTGTCCTCATCATCATCATCATCATCATCATCATCATCATCATCATCATCATCATCATCGCTCCACTCCTAACAACACTGATCTATTCTGTGATTTTTGTCCTGTGATACATAAATGTCAGCTCATGTATGGTCTAACAACACTTTTTGTGTCAGAATAGGTTGTTCACCTCGTTTCTGCTGAGCAAATATTGAGTCTTAATCCAAAGTGAAAGTGTTTTGATTTTGCCCAATGAGGCTTTGCTAACAGGTTCACCTCAGGACTGCGCACGTTACTGTTCACATAAAGAGTATAATGATGAACTAAGAGCATAGATTGTTTTAACATTATTTATATTATGTTTTGAAGTTTCTGTTGATTCAGTTTAACATTTACCTAAATAGATGCATGACATGGCTCTTGTTTCTGTGACACATCTCCCTGGGGTTAGTTTGGGACTGTGGGCTGAAGCAGTCTGATTATTAAATCTCAACCACAATATGTCACTACTTTTTCTATTTTTGTTTTTGTTCTGTTCTCTTAGGAACACAGTAATTTATTTGTGGGATGATATTGTCTCTGCAGCTTTAGCTCATGATGACATATCCTGAGACAACAGTGTAAAAGAATGCTATAATGGAGAACATATTTTCAAACGCTGGGTCACACCGAGCCTGTCTATCAAGACAATTTCCTGTGAAGTATTCAGAGTGTGATAAAACCACTTCATGTAAACCAACGGCACAAAATCCTATTGTTTCTATTCCTAATGTTTTTTTCTTTGTTTTTCTTCCTACTTCCTTTTGTCGAGGCAGACCTTGAAACCTTTAAATGCCTGATGGAAACAGTTGTCACAGCACAAAGACTGCAAAGATGTCAGCTATGAAACTGTCATTGATGATTGCGGAGTAACAGCGCTACGGAGAAAGATACACCATCGCCTGCAAATCACCCAAACTTTCATATTTTGGTGGTGCCATAAAATGATCATTTGCTCATTATAGTCCAATATATAAGACTCATCTCAGCCTCTTCAAATTCAGTGATGCAGGATATGTTGTCTTCACAAACACTCCTCCCAACAACATTTAACAATGTTAGAGAGCAAATATTATTCCAATGATCATAGAGGATGTTTTGTGTAGTTTTCTGCAGAGTCATTTAATGGAGGCAATTTATAAGATTAATGCTTCTTTTCAGCAAACAAACAGAGCAGTCTGCCACATGCAACCACTCACCAGTTATGGACTGAACAAGTGCAGCAGTCAACAATAAAAAACCAAATGTTTGTTCTTCGATGTGTACCATTTCATTTCATCTGCTCATTATTTGCTAATGACTCCATTATATATATTTTTGTCAAACAATAACTTAACAATGTCTGGTTTCCAGTTGCACGCATAGAAATTTTGAAAGGCAGGGGTGAAAAAAAGAAAAGGCACACAGCACCTGTTTTGGTTCCATGCACTTTATCCAACTTTTTTAACCAACCAAAGAGGCAGATTAGTGCGTTTCCCCAAACAGGAGGGCACTTAAGTGTGTGTTTTGGCTCCTAAGAAGACATTTTAGTACATGTTTTGTTTCTGAACAGGACACTTGAGCATGTGGTTTGACACCCAGGAAGTTGGTTTATCATGTTTTAACCAGCCATAAGGGCAGAATAGTGTGGTTCACCAACCAGGAGGGCACTTCAGTGTGTGTTTTGGTTCCAAGAGAAAGATTCATTTAAAAAAAAAAAAAAAAAAAAAACTATCATATTCAGGATCAATTACTTTGGTTCACACATTGAAATAATTTCTAAGATAATTTATTTTTATCTGAAAATGCTTCACAAAGATTGTAGAAACATATTCCCATTCTAATATAACTGTGCTCCTCAAGTCAGGTTTAACCCGTTTAACACGTCATCACGTCTTACACTTAGCCCCGCCCTTTAGCTAATGTTTAGTAAACTCAATTGATGCCTTCACGTGCTGCGGGAAACACGAATACTCAGTAAAAGGAAACTTTTTTTTTTCTTAAATAAGGTGGTCATTTACCAGTTTTCAGATGTCTTTTTGTGTAAGAGAAGGGCATATATAAAATCCAAAGTGTAAAATCATTTCTCATGTTGTGTTTATTTGTAGTAACTTGGTAGTTTCTGTCTGACTTTAGTCATATTTGTAATTGATACCAAACAATATATATTGCCTATATGGAACAGAGAATTGCATCCTATCAGACATTAAAGACTCAATTTCAACCTTCAACTTAAAGTGTAACTCAAGTCTTTGTCTCTTCCTGCCTCACTGATGTGAAAAATCAATTAGTCTGACTTTATCTTGAAATATTTCTCTTTCTTAAAGAAACTCAAAAAGAAAATAATCAAAACAATGTCAAAGTAAAATGAAATGAAATGTACAAATATAGGCCCCCCTCCCCAACTACTTATTTAGTCCAGCTATTGAAGGATTTTAAAGAAGAAACACTGAAGAAAGGTTGAGAAATTAAAACTACGATAGGACAACCAAAATGAAATGAGTCAACAAGGTAATTGAATACTCAACATTAATACAGCAAGAGAGAAAATGATATGCTAAAATTCAGTAATAAGCTATTAAAGTGCTGATAAAAGATTAAATAATTAACTAAATGGATAGATAAAATTAGTTCATAATGAATAAACAATTATATCTATGTTTTTAATTGGTTATGATTAAAAATTGAACTCCTCACATGAATAATAGTCAGTCTTCTTCTGAAATAGTAAGACCAGATTCCTTTTCCCACATCAGTTTGATCCTGTTTGTTGAATGAGTTTTAGCGGCTTGAATCTTTAGATATAAAACTGTGATTAGCTTTTTAAAGTCTTTGCCTTTGTACATATCAACAAAAATATCTATACGGTCAGTATCAGGTTTCTTCGAAGGTTTAATTTCCTCATTAAAGTAAGCTCTGATCTACAAGTATTAGAAAAAGTCATGTTTTTCTAAACCAAAAAAGTCAGATAACTTTGTAAAACTGTCCAGTTGCCCTTTGGAGGAAATGGAACAATATGATGTGGCCTTTGATCATTTTCACAGAATTAAATGTGGCTGTTTTTGAAAAAAAGTTGGGACACCCCTGAACTAAATAATGACGCAAAAGCCTGTGTGAGGCAGAGCTGAGGCTGTTTTTCAATTCATACTATACCAGCAGTACGTGCTGATTTGCCCAAAATGCAGTATGCAGTATGAGAACAAATGCGAAAGTTGCAGTATGCCAAAACTACCTGGATGACCTACTGATCCGGGAAAATTTCTCAGAATGCACTGGACCAGTCTACCTGGCATACTGTTTCCCACAATGCAAAGCACCTGGCCACAGGTCTCAATTGAAAATGACGGAAACTGGAGAAGTTTAGGCAAAGCAGCCGAACAGTTCAAGTGTAAGCTCCAAAACATCTTTTTAGTGGAGTACTTGCATTGATTTCCCTATTAACGTATTTGAAATCATACATGTATTATCAGAAGCGGCTTTTCCATTGTCTCTAGATATAAAAAGTCAATCCACTTCAGATATTTTTCAATGAATAACATATGGTATAATATTTAAAATCAAATATGATGAATTTAGTTGCAACATACATCCACATTTGAACACAGATGTCATCTGCAGTTATTACAAAAGATCAGAGATCCCCTGGTTACACAAATGCAGTTTAAAGCGCTGGGACCTAGAATCAATTAACTGCAGAGGACGTCTGTGTTTTAATCCTGTTCTGTACAGTAAATTTGCAACGTTTCAAACCTGAAAATTCTAACTTTTCCCTCAAAAATGTAGAGGTTACTTTCTGGAGGATTTGATAATTCAATATCAATTAAGTTGCCTCAATACAACTTAACCCTCTGATGCATGAAATCATCACATCAGTTAGTGTCAGGATTTTTCCCTTGAGTGATTTTATTTTGTCTTAAGGCATGAAAAAAAGTTTTCCATTTTTTTCCCCAAAAATATTTGTTACTGAGCATTCAACATAAAACAGTCTGAACTTGATTTGAATATGACCTTTTTTGTTTGACTTCTTTTCTTTTCTTTTCTTTTGTTTGTTTGGTAATTTCATGAAAAAACCTTTTTTAATGCTTTACGAAACATTTTAACTGCCCTTTATCTATTTCAACACCAAATAATTTATAGTTTATAAGCTTTTTCACCCTCAAATGTCTGCCTATAACTTTTTTGAAATATATATGTTTGGAAAAAAATTTGAAAACATTTTCTCAGGATCTAAGAAGAATAAAAATATTGTGACACAGGCTAATATGAGTTTCTATCACATGAACCACTGACTTTAGGAGTAAATAGCTTTTAAACAGGTGTCCACTGTAGTGACTGCTATGCACCACAGGGTTAATAATAATAATAAATTATAATAAAGTCAGGGGAAAAAAAATCCATCAGCTTTACTCTTGCATTCCTCAAACTGGAAAGCAGAGTTGCAAAGTACAAAACAGACCAAACAGAACTGACTGTGGCCTACTGGGTCAATGACAAAAAGAGGGTCAAAAAACGTATTTTTAAAAAGTTCTTTGAAAATGGATAAAAACACATTTCTGAGAGAAGAATTATGTTTTCTAACAGATTTCAGTAGTTGACCAACATTTCAAAGTTTTTAGGTTCATAAATTTTTAGTATTTTTAATTTGAGCACCCAAAAATGTCAGGTGGTGCAACCAAATATATGAAAATATATTTATATGTTATTTTTTCTGTGTGAAATTATTGGCAAGTATCTCTCAAGTGTCTGTAGTGACTCATACGTTTTCATTTTGTGTGTTTCATTTCTTTTATTTGTGAATAAGATAAATAATTTGATGTTAAAATAACATTTCACATTAATACATTGGTTGTACCACCTGACATGGAAATTGTTCCAGTCACCAATGAAGTGAAAAAACCTTTTTTATCAGTATTTCAGAGAAATCTACAAACTTTTCCACTTGGTCACAAATGTCATTTGGGCTCCTCTGGCTGATGCAGTTTCCTGTTTCCTGTTTTATTCTCTTCACTTTAAAATAAAAGTCTAATGTTACGGTTGCACCACCCTGACATTTGACAAGGTGAAAATTACGGGACAAAAGTTTTTTAAATTTCTCAACAGCTTTATAAATTCTTTTTATTTGCAAAGAATGTTTTATTTAAAAAGGTTCAAGCATAAAATAATGCCACTGTATTTTAATTTAATTTAATTTCCATTTACAATAACTGACATTCAATTTTTAGAGTTTAATTACTGTGGATACTTGTCAGGACGGTTGCACCACCTGACATTTTGGGGGTTTGAGGAACCAAAACACAAAATAACATGTTATATTTTAATAGTTTAAAGATGTGTTAAAATAAGACAGGTTTCATAGAATAAAGAAATACATGTGATGAAATACTCAACTCATGGTGTAAGGAAATAAAAAAAGGGACGTCACGTCATTGACGCTACTACGGTATATACTGCATTAGATTGTAGTATGTCGTAGGCGAATTCGAAAACAGCCTGAGTTTACTAAGTGTCAGTGAACGCACCATGTCGACCACGGGCTCTCAGTAGCAGAGCAGCCGAGCACACACCTCCCTCTCCCCCTCCCTCCCCGGTGGAAGCTCCGCTATCTTTAGCTCCACGGATTACGGTGCATTGGAGACCGACGGTGTCCGGGCGCGACTTCCTCGGTTTAACGGTGTGCTAAGTCGGTGCTGGAGCTCTCATTGCGTATCAGAAAAATCAAAAATAAAAACACAACAACATACAACAAAGAGAAAAAGTGATGGGGGAATGACAACAACATCTGTCACCGTCTGCGGTTCTCCGTCATCGATCCGAGCCTGAAGATGCTGCTGCTCCCGAGCCCGCGGAGCGGAGCTGAGCCCCGGGCCTCGCTGCTGCTGTTCAGCGCCCTGCTCCTGCTCTGTACGGCTTCAGTCAGCACCAGCTTACCAGGTAAATTAAATCACTTATTTTACACAGATAACCTCTAGAAAATGGTCACCACGGTAGCTCCTGTTAATATCCAAACTAACCGTGACTGTCTCATCGATAAACACTCCAGTGGACTCGTGACAAACATTACGGCAGGTACTTCTTTCACCTGAGGAGGACTTTTTAGGTGTGACACAGGTTTTTAACTTACTTTTATTTGCTCACATAGAGTCAGTTTCTTCTAAATAAAGTGGACTCATGAACCCTTTTGGATGTCCTACAGCCATTCAGACAGGTTAAACAAGTGCAAGCTAAACATGAGCACAAGGAAAAGGCTGTGGTGGAAAAACACACATTCTCTTCCTCCTTAACTTACGCATGTTGTGCTTTTCCTTGTGTACTTAAAGATTTTTATCATATTGACTCTACAGTGAGTAATCTGGCCCATACCGTGTGAATGTACTATATTAGATTTGAGAAGAATTAATTGTGAGTTTATTCATAAAGTCTTTACTCTTTGACCATCACCATCATCATCATCCCAAAAAAAGCCAAACTGAAAGAAGTGTGTTAATCCATTGTCACCTGGGAAATGTACACAATCTCTCTAATCTTCCCTCTTAATTTTTTTTAGATTGATTGAAAATGTTTATTTTAAAAAATGTAAAAGAAAAACAACAAGGAAACAAAAAGTCAAGACATAGAAACTTTGCAATTAAACAAGAAGATCCAAAAAGAAAACAAAAACAAAGTGTTGAATCTCTGATTTAACTTCTTTGACATTTCCAAAAAGGCACAAAGGGAAGTAAAAGGTCTTAATGTCCAACACTTCCCCAATTTTAATTGATAGAAGACAACCCATACGAAAGCATAATACAAGTTTTTATACTTATTGCCATTGTATGTGAATACTGTTTGATACAAGTAAGTTATGATTACAGAAATTTGTTACTTATAGATCTGATACAAACAAGGGCTGCACACTATATTGTTTGTAACATCTTCATCATCATCATCATCATCATCATCATCATATTCATGTGAGCAATATTAAAATCGCAAGGTATTTAATATATCGCAATATATTTGTGCCTTTACATGAAGTTTATGTGCCCCGTCTATGCCTAGTCATATTACTTACATATCTGAATGAGCATCCATTTGTATATTTGACCACATTACATGCAGCAGCTCCCACAGTCAGCAGCTCCTCAGAGCTCCGTCCACTCACCTGCTGCCGTCAGATTCAGGCAGAGCGACGTACAGCGTGAACGGTCGAACACCTGAGAGAGGGGACAGTGAATGTGAGTGGAGTTAAGCAGGGATTTGGACAATATGATTTACTCATAGTGAATATCAATTAAAGTACTTTATTAACTGTATATGTTGCAGCCCTAAAATAAACACTTGTCCATACTTATATACACCAGCAAATAAATATCCTAAATCAATATAGTACCTACACATATTAAAACACCCAACATGTATACATCTATCTAGGTTTTAAATTGTATATGTTTGGTTTGAATTCTGTTTTCAAACATATTCCAGAGCAGCCCTGTGCCTCCTGTGTTTGTGTACGTGGTGTGTGCACACTCACATCCATGATTACTGTTGATGTTAGTGCTGGATTACCGTCCTCCTGGTTTCAAAGAGTAAAGCCTTTGGGAGAACCAACAGCTGCTCTGTCACATGTAATCTTTAGCCTTTATCTCACGGACACACAAAAGGACACGCTGCACTTACACAGACACACTGGACATTTATTGCCTTTTCCTGGGAGCTGCCAACACAATTGAGCAAACTTTTGGGCAGATTGGTTGTGAAATATATGCACTTTGACCCATCACAACATGTATCTAATCTACCACTGCTCACAGAAGACTGCCTTATATAAAAATTCTTGTAGTTTAATTCTGTCTGTAAAGAAAAAAAAAGCATCCTGGAAATGACGCTGTGCCACTTTTAGCAGTGTCTTATTTTCTTTCCTGTGGTTTACCTCAGCGTCATCAAATGATTGAAGTGATAATCACACTTATTTTTGATCCATATCGATAAGCTGTAGACAGTTTTAAATGATTTTGGGGAAACTGTGTTGACTACTAATTGTAAAACTTTTCAATAACCAGCATCTGACGTATTGCAATGGCTAGACAGAAGATTTGCTGAGTCAATTTAGAACGGCGTTAGCTTCAAACATTTGGTCATACATAGCATCAGATGATATCAAAGCTTGTTTCTTTATTTGAGGTTTGACTGAACTTTGACAGTAATAGAAAAATAACTGTCAGAGTGGAGTTTTGCTTCAGCTTCTCTCTCCGTGTTCATTCTGCCTCCTGCTTCACTAACACAAAGCGTTACCTACTTTGCTGATGAATTTTCCACGCCTTATCATTATCATGACCTTATTATTGGCATCAAGCATTGTAGACACAAGAATCACCTGTTATGAGTCAATCTTCAAAATAGCAATTGTGTCCAGGGATGTCATTCTTTAGTATTTAATATCCTCTGTTAATATTGAGTCCTGATCCAGTTCTTTAGTTTACTGCACACTTTTTGTGCTGTGTTTTATCAATAATGAATAGTAAAAAAACATATCAGTTGTTGCTTGATGACACAGGAAAGGCAAAACTGTGGTCAACTGCCCTAGTTTTACCTTTGTAAATGTCTTCATTTCCTCTCTTGTGCTGGTGAAGATTTTTCTCAATTTTAAGAAGGTGTTGTAGAAAAGTTTCCCACAAATGTTTTTTTTTGTCTATGTTACAATCACATCAAAGAGTGTGTAACATTTTGGAGTTATTTGCAGATGCAAGGTTTTGATGGTAGTATTGACATGAAATTATCAGTGACCAATTCAAATGATCAAAGAACAAGTTACCTGATGGTCATGCTAATATCATGTTGCTGTTCTTGTCACATGGTTGTCTTAGCCAGTGACATGTTTCGGGTGGATTGTTATTAATTCGGGAAAAATAAAATTACATTTGGTTTTCCTAGGGTTAGGTGATGATGAGACTTTATTGACACCAATTCTCTATTAATTCCTCCAGTGTGTGCCGTAAGTGAAATTAGCAACCCAGACGGCAGACAGAGTTTGTACCAGGCTTTAAATACGCTAATTTCAGCTCTGAAAATGCCCCCCCCGTCTACTTGTACGTGACTTCTGGTTCCTCCAGTGACTGGTGCAAACACACTGACATAAGTGCCTGCAGTGTCTGCAGACATCATTTAATTAATAGGCGCTGTGTATGCAGGCATTGGTCGATGTAACTAATTTCAACGTTTTGGTAGTCAGCCCAGTTAATCAGTGTATCTGTATCTCATTTGTGACTTGTGTAGACATCACACCTTTTAAAGCAGCTTGTTTGTGACTGTATGTTCTGGTGTGTCATGAGGACTATTGTCTGATTGTGTTGAAGTACCATGAAGAACAAAAATATGACATTTTTTAGTCCCTTGTGAATAACTGTTTGCTGAATGTAGCGAATATTGCTGCACTGACAAGGATTGTATCGGGGTGTTTTCTCCTCTATGGGGTCTTTTCAAGTTAACACACCTTATTTGTTGACAGAAACTGAAAAAGCATGTTGGGTTCTTGCTGTGTGAATCAGGTTTGGATTGGATTTTGCTGGAGTGTGATAACAGCATGAAGTGCATCATAATCACGTGGTTGATTTAGCAAACATCAACACATCATCATCGTCAACACATCACCATCATCATCATTGTAAATATGCCAGAAAGCTTTTGCGAAACATTGCCTTCTTAAGATAGAAGAAATCCAAAGTCTCCATCAAAGATCAGCTGATTCCATCAATGACGTGGGGCTGGCTCGCCAACACGGAATAAATAAACTTAAGCTGAATCACTGAAGGCTTGTTAAAGCAGAAACAAATACTGCTTTGATGTTCTCATTTTGACATTCATTTTGCTCTAATTTGAGCATTTTCCACTATCAAATCATTATCTCCTCCTCAGTGTCCTACTGTTGTGCTGCCGTGGTGCCACGTTTAAATGCCAGGTTTGCAATTCACTAAGCCCACGCAGACTTGATGTGTTTAATATTCACAGAGCTGCCACCTCCGGCCTTTTCTTCTCCCAGGATTAAGCTTTAATGATTCATATCTTCCATGTCACACTCTGCCTCTCTCCCTCACACACACACACACACACAAGCACAGCCTCGACCTCTGGCTTCTCTGTTTTCAATCATCAGCTTTCACCCTGCAGGGGGAATTAGTGATCTACAATGTACTGGGGAGCAGAGATGATTAAAAAAGTCAAGGAGGAGGACATACTCACACTGCCAGGGGACATAAAGATACTGAAACAATGACCAGGTTTCTAAGTACTGATCTCTATGGACTCAGAGTCAAATGGAGCTGAAAACTTTTACTAATTGGTATGAAATATTAGGACTGAACAACTTGCAAAAGTAAACGATGATTTTTCCCTGTATTAAAATTGCAATTATTTCAAGGTCCCCCATCCATGTTTTCAAACACACTCATGGTTGGAAATGAACATTGAAATTAATTACGTTACGGCAACAACCTATTACATTTCTTTTTGCTACTTGTGACTGCATTTTGCCCATTTTTGTCACTTTTCACTTTTTACCCACCACTTTTGGACCATTTTTGCTACCGTCTGACTATTTTTATTAAGGTTCATCCCAGCCTTTGCAATTTTTTTGTTGCTTTGGCTATTTTTTTACCTCTTTTCAGTTTTTTTTTCACTTTTTTCCCCATTTGTTGCTACCTTCTGACTATTTTCCAAGTTTCCTCAGTGTTTTCTTGCTAATTTTTGTTGTCTTTTGGCTATTTCAGTCACTTTTCACTCTTTGTTACACTACTTTTAGTCCATTTTTTCCTACTTTCTGGGTATTTTCTTGCCAATTTATGCCGCTTCTTGACCATTTTTTGCCGTCTTTGCCTCATTTTTATTGCTACTTCTTGCTGTTTTTGCAACTTTTTGCCGCTTTGATTGTTGCTCTTGCAAAGGTAGATTTCAATAGTTTTGCTATTTGGTTGAGCAAGGATGATCTACACTGGTATAAAGCATAAAACATCAACTACAAAAAAGTTTATCTGGTATTCTGACACAGCTTAAATAAATATTGCACTGTCTGGGATTAGAATACAGCAACAGGTCAAATTGCAAGTTGATCTAATGTGCGATTAATTGCCCAGCCCTATAAAATATGCCGTATAGTTTTCAGTTCCAAGGACTTTTCATCTTACTTCTGTTTCAATAGATCTGGCTTTTTAAATGAGAAGTTTAACCCAGATTTATCAGCAGTTCTTGAGAGTCTGCTTGATCTGTGCCATTCAGTTTACCTTACTTTGACTTGTGTATGGATATGAACTGGGTTCTTCCAGGAAATGGTTTAGAAAATGTATTTGTGGGCCCACAAATGCTCCCCCTGGTTTTAAATGCATCTTTTTCACAGTATGTGTGGTCTTTGTGGGAATGTGACATTACTGGTGTTCATCAGTAAGAGGAACCAAACATTATCTTCCAATTACGCAGGACTGTGGGTAATGTTCATGACGTGATAAACAGGAAAAGCGTCATTGATCATATTGATCTCCCTTCCCTTGGTCTTTATTGCCTCAGTTTGGTCTGAGAAAAAAGTGGTCAGTTCAGACTGAGCTGTGGTGGATCCTCCAGACCGCTGCTTACTCTCTCTTTCTTCAGCCTGAAGTAGCACAGTTCAGCTGTTGGACTCCACTACACTCTGGCTGTCATATCAACACTCAAGTCTGTCATATGCCGGATGTTAGATCAGAAAAAACCCAGTTGACGGCCTATTTTTTGTTCTTGCATGCATTGGTTTGCGTTTTTGTGTAGCCACATCCTCACTACGAGTGAACTGTGCCTCATTTAAACAGAAGCACCAATAAAATCTCACTACTGAGACCTTTTCTGGTGAGCTCATTCTCAGAAAAGTGTCCCCTTTAAATACCACAACCGGTATCTTGATCACTGCTGTTCTATGAATACTATTTGTATTTCAAATAGTGTAGTTTATGTTTACTTATCTGTACTTACAGATTGAAAGACTTTAATTTCTCATGTATTTTTAATGTTTTTAATTACATTTTTATCTTTGCAAGCTAGAGCACTCCTGCACATGCTGAAAAACAAGGTTATGTGCAATGATGTGTTTCTTTGCGGTCACAAACTCAGATTCAGAGCACAGAACACCTGCTCAGAGGTAAAAAAAAAAGTTGTCACATAACACCTGTATTTCCCTTAATAGTGACAGTTCTGTTTTTAGGTTGCTCTTCGGCCTTCATAGTGATAATAGTAATCTCATGTGCTTATCAAAAATAATACAATAATTTTGTGAGGACTGATATTTTTATGCCAGCAGATGTGTATTTAGTGGTGACTGATCAGACATGGGTGAAAGCAAAATGGGCCTGGTTTACGTTTTATCAAATTAAGATACCAGCTTCAACAGGTGAATCATCACCACTTACGCCCTAAGATTAGTTTTGCAAACAATTTTTGAAAAAAAGTGAAAATACAGATTTATGAATTTATATTGGCATCATTACAGAATTCAACCCCATTAGCTGATATTTATCTATGGATGGAATATCTATATATAGTATGTTATAAAACATACATTGGGCTGTACAGTTATGCACTGGCAATGCTGCTGCCTCACAGCAAGAATGTCACCCTGAAGGTTCTCTGGCTTCCTCTCACAGTCCAAAAACATGTTCATCAGGTTAATGAGTGATTCTGAATGACCGTAGGTGTGTGAAAGGTGCTCTGTCTCTGTGAGAGCTTTCACGCTGGCACACTTCCGTACCAGTGCTGATTTCTGAACCCATGTTTGAACCAGCTGGTTTATTCAGACCAGAAAAAAGCTGGTTCAGAACCTGAAAAGTTGGCTCCAGCTCAGAAACCTTGTTTGTTGTTATATTCTGTGTTTATAAAATGAGCGGGAAGTTGAGGGGATGTAGGAAAATGGAGTAGAGGAGCGTGCGGTTGTCAAGTGAGGAGTTATGATAATTTGGTTCAGAGAATTTCTATTTATTTACAGCCATGTTTGTTTTATGATGTGTTTTTTTACATTTTGAACTAAGAAAGATGGGTAGCTTCTAGTTCTAGAGCAGACATTTGTTTCCTGTTTTTACTTTAATAGTATTGAAAATAGAAAGAACCAAGGTTCTGAGAAATCAGAATGGAACCAGTTCCAGAACCAGAACCATACCAGTGTGAAAGTCCTTAGTGTCAACCCTGTCATGTGCAAAATTTTGCAACAACAACAAAAAAAAATCATAGCATTTCATTTTGACTGTGATATAGTCTATGTTTGCATAAGTTAACATTCAACCAAGTTTTCTTTCAACACCTCACATAAGTTTTTCTAGATTCTGCTGCTTGATACTCAAACTTGCTTCTGTTTCGAGGAAAGCAGCTCTGCTCCTCTAATGGGTTCAACTCATCATTGTCTGGTGTGACAGAACTTATTGCATCAGAAAGACAAATGACAGATGCAGGGAGAGATAAGACAGACGACTGCGCCAAGAGAAAGACAGAGACTTGTTGTACATTCCTCAGAGGATGATCATGTTTGACTCTTTCAATTCACTTCCTTTTCACCTTTAGCTCTACTCAGATGGCCTCTGCTTTGTTTCCTGCTTCTGCATAATGATGTGCTCGCTTCTATGCGTGTGTTTGCAGAGCCTTCAAAACAGGTGCAAAGTCATGCACTATTTTCCACTGTGCCCTGCAGGAAACTCAAAATGCAGAGGTTACTGCATGAGGGCAATGGTGGGAAACCACCACGTGAAACAGGTTCACTGAAAGTGATAAGGCTGATAGTTTCCATGTACTGAGTCATCTGATTGTGTCTCAGGTTTTTCTGATATGCCCTCCCCAGAACAGAGGCGTATGAAACCGTGTGCTTGTTTTTCCAGCTATATAGTGAAAGAGACTGGGCTGACTGAGCAGTTTTTTATGCTTTGTCTCCAAAGGGTTTATGAGATATGTTCACATAAGCTTGTCATTGTGAAAGTTGAAGCTTTATTTCCAGTCAGTTTGACATTTCTTTGCAACAACTCCTTCAAAGAGCAAACATGCAAGTGTCACTCTATGAATGAAGGCGAAGTGAAACTGTATTCATTTGTAGCCGTTAGCGATATTGTTAAAAATCCCAGCAATAGAAACTGAGGTTACAGAACAGTGCTCGGCACTAGCTTTATGCTGATGAATAGTTGTCTTAGCTGGCATTCTGTGGCTTGGTGTGAAGTAAAGATTGACAGTGGCTTGAGTTTTGATATTTACAAATCATTTTACTGTAAATATGAAGTCTGTTTGCAACAAGCAGTGGCTGACAAAACAATTCATTTCTTTAACATAATCTTAAAGAAGGTACAAAAATGTTTACAAATAAAAAAAGCATATATGTCTGTTTGTATTTATTGACTAATATAACTGAAGGATGCACAACGTTATATTTTTGGACAGTGTCTTATATGCTTGTGTCAATATTTTACAGCTCCTTTAGTCCATTACTGATACCAATGTTTTTTTTTACACACACCTAATTACAGATATCAAAAACTCTTCTCTATATTGGAAATAGTTTACAGTAATATGGTGCATATTCTAATCATATTTGTTATTTATTGTTCATTTCTGTGCAAAATAATACAAATACTTAACCCCTCTGTTGTCATAACTTTGATCATCTTTAACAGAATTGCTTTAAAATTTTATGGATGGTTCCATGTTAGGCTATTTGCATGTAAAATTAATTATGACTATTTTTGTTACATTGTATGTAGTGAATAAAGAATTGTAGCATCTTCCTGTCTTTAAAAACTGAAACAATTTCAGAACACTTTCCCACCTAAACTTTGATATATACCTGTCTGTGATGATACACCAACATGTACCTCTGATGATAGCTTCAATGGGAGAAAAAAATCTAAATTTCTGCTTTTTTCTACAAAAAAAGAGGTATAATTTCATCTAATTTCATTTCATTTACTTTTGGCTGGCTCCCCCTCACCACCAGCCTCCCCTTTTGTGTCCTCAATTTTTAATTTTTAATTTTAAATGATCAGAGATAGATGACTTCATTTGTGGAAATAGCAATAAAACATTGTGTTGTTAAATTTTGTCCGACCAAATTATGCCAGGCTCATGTACACGACATCGCACGTCGCTCTCTTTTCAGATTTCCAGACACCACCAATAAACTAGTGAAAAAAGAGAGCGACTTTCAACCACAGTGTCTAATACAGAACGTGTGTTACAGGTAGCATTCAAAAGTATGCACTCATACGAATGTGACCAGATGAAATTCTTACTCACACAATCACACACACACACACACACACACACACGCTGGAAAAAGGCTACAGTCTGGAGCCCGGTCAGAGTGAGCAGGATCTCAAAGGGCCTGTTATATGACTATTGACAAAAGAAATCAACAGCTTAACAGGCAACATTTATTACCAGATAATTTCATGACCTTAAAAAAATGTAGAAATTTCTTTCATTAACAGTGGTCTGTTCCACTCACAGTCTAAGTTGTGTCATTGGTGCCTGTTAACTCTGAGGTCTAACAAGGTAAGCAGGGTTGTGTAAAATCAATGCTTGACATCTTCTGTCAGAGTATGTGACCTTTTCTTTCCCGTTCACCAGTCTTTAAACACACCAGTGTCTCACCCTGTTCCCTGTGCAGTGTTTACTCCTGGAGCCATTCTCAGCTTTGTAGATTCCTCACCTCACAGCTTTCTGCCTTCATCCTGATGTTTATTTCCAACAGTCTCTTTTATTTATTTATTTCCAACAGTAAACACACCAACATCATTGTTGCTGTAAGACTTCAGGAATGCAGTGATAAACCAATCTGAATCATTTGAAAACAGACACACAAAACAGGTAGATAGTTACTGCCTCATACTAATAAATTCAGAGAAAAGTTGTATAAGACTTGAGCTGGGTGCCTTCTTCAATTTCAGGGCTGTTGTGAGAGAAAGAATAAAGAACTTAAAAGGAGATATGGTAAGAAAGCAAAAACATAAGGCAAGCAAAATCACCACTAGGTCAGTTAAATAGTTAATTTGGTGTGTTTATTATAAGGGTGTAACAGTGAGCGGATAGACCTTTACAGAGTCTTTGATATATTTAATAGTCAGTTGCTACTTGGTTTCCCAGTTGGCAGCGTTTTTAATGCTGTGAGCTGATGAAATATATTTTCTGGAGTTGAGATTCTAAAGAGAGAGCCATGTCTTACTATGTCTGCGGAGAGTTGCATAAGCAAAACAATGAGTGGGAAGTAGCAGGTAAACAAAACAGCAAAAAATGACAATAATGTCAGGTGGCAAAAACTTCACTAACACATCTTGGAGCGTTTCACCTGCTAGGCAACAAAAGAGCTGTCAGCAGAATTTTGCTGTTGGATCACATGTACAACTGTTCAACTATTACTGAGCTTTACAGTTTAAAGCACACTTTGGGTTTATCCTTCAGTCTCTTGGCACGTTTTGACTTTTAAAGAGGGGTTACAGTAAATGTAGGTTGTATAAGATGAATCTAGTACCCCATAGTAGCTTTGTATGATTTACAGCTAAAATAAGACTAAACCTGTTTTTCTCACACTTGTATGAATGTAGTCTACAGAAACCTTATTTTAGCCTCTATTTGTAACACACAGTTTTAACTGCCCCTCTTTAAGGTTTCCCCCATCTCTCTGATTGGTCAGCCCTCTGTGTGCGTTTTGGGGACAGAGCAACTATTGTACATCTGTGACCTCAAATGTTGAAGATAAAATTTTTTGCAGTAGATGTTTTCTTCTGTACACCAGTATTACACAATCCTGCTCAACCATAGAGACAAACTGTTGAAAACTACATTTGGAAGAGAAACTATCAAAGTGGTTTAAGTAGCAAATCTTGGACCAAAAGTGGCAAAAAAATGAGTAGAAAATGACTAAAATGGACAAAAAGCAGTCACTAGTAGCAAAAATTGTATAGGGTGTTTAGAAATGAACTTAGTTCTAAGAGGCCTGATATTTCTGTTAAAATATTCCTTTTTAATTAATCTTGTGTAATATTCCAACTTTTTCAGACACTGAATTTTGGGCTCTCATTCTCTGTAAGCCATTATCATCAACATTTCAAGCTATAAAGACCTGAAATTATTTACTATGTGTATAGTGAATCTGTATAATATCTTGGTTTCACTGTATGAAATAAGCGACCAAAGTTATCAAAATTTTTCTCAGTAATTAATTTTTCTATATATTACTTCTTATGACTTTTTTTTTTTTTTTACATGAGTCCTTCCTCTTTCCTACAGTTGTGCCTAAAAGTTTACGTAAGATCCACTCCAAAAATATACATATGCATATAAAATTTATGGAAACAAGAGCGTAAGTATTTATAGATGCAGAAAATAGATGAAAAAAAAAATAGATAATAGAAATAAAGACTGCAGTTGTGGAAAAATAAATTCTATTCCACCCAAATGAAGTCAAGTATCAAAATACAGCTATTAAGTCGACCTCGGGGAAGAAAGGTGCATAACTTATTGTGTTAGTAAAGCCACTACAGGTCTCTGTCTTGTTGCAAAAGTGTCTTTTAAAGTCTTAATTGGCATTTAATCTGTTCCATATGATAAATGTTCAAAACCTGGATCCATAGATAATTAATGAACCAGCACCAAAGGGTCTTGTTGAATATCACAATTGAAAACTACCGTCAGTGCATCAAATATTTCTTACCAGAGCGGACTTAGTTTTAGACAAGACCAGGAAATATGCATATGATTAGCCACATCACTGCATTTCTGACTTGACATTTCACCAAATTCCATATTTGCACACTTGGAATAAAAGTTAAATTTATGAAAGGCCAAAACAGAAGTCCTGATGTTATTTGCCCACAGTGGTAACACCTCTTACATTGATCAGCGTGTGCTTTCTCATGCTGTATCGTCACACTGCTGAATCTCTCGTCTCAGCTGACGCCAATGAAAACAGCTCAGTATAAAAATAAACAGGACACTTGGCCTCTGTTTGCATTTTACTGTTTGAAGGAGCGACATGGTGGACAAACAGGAGCCATGATCACTTTCTCACACAGATGTACACACAGAAAAACACACTTTAGCATTGTAGAAATAAAATGTGTTTCTTTTTTTAACTATTGAGGAGCTCCCAAGTAGAGCTCTCTAATCTTTCCACTTGATTTGGAGTGTTTGGCTCACTTCCTGTCCGTTATCTTCACACACACAATGAGAACCCCTGACCCTCCTGGCCTACCCATTTCCTGCTTCCTTTGCTAAATCTCTCCACACACATTTGTACACGCACAGATTGTTATGTAGTGGTTGATGCTTGTTGTGTTGTATGTGGGGCTCAGTGTGAAGCAGCACAAGTTAACCATGACATGAGGAGTGTGTGTGTGTGTGAGTATGTGTGTGAGATCATCCTGGTTGAGGTACTGCTGCAGACCAGTACAGCCCAGCAACAGCAGCAGCAGAAGTCATTTTTCACTCAATCCAAGGTTAACTTTCTCAGTTTCTGTGTAATATAATGTTTGTCACACCTCCAGTGTCCTTAAAAACACTTTCCGTACTGTATTACAGAACCTATTCTCACTTTTCTTCCTCATATTTAGTATCTCACTCTCAGTGCCCTTGAGTTAGTTCTTTACTTAGTTGCAGCGCTGAGTGTGTGGGAGGACTGTCTGTGAGGTCACCTCCTATTTGGCATTCGCCTCTGAGATCCCGTTGTTATACCTACAGCTACATTCAAGCTACTTTGTCTCATAAATATTTTGGTGAGAATCTTTGTATTGGATATAAATAACTGCAGTTTATCTTCTAATTTCACTCCTTCTTTACTTTTCTCCCCCTCACTTAACATCATGACCCAGCCTCACTTAGAACCAGGCACATGTACCATAGTTTAGTGTCTTTGACCCCTTTAACAGGAGTACTGTTTGGGGGGGGGGCAAAAGTTTTGTTGCATTTTGGCCTCCTGTTAACACGGAGACGGCATATTCAGTTTGTTTCACCATATTAACTTCATCCATGGTGAATAACTGTTGAGGTGCCCAGATAAAAGCTTTTTGAGGGACTGGGAGGACTTTCAAAGTGATCTTGACATGTATCACAACACCAAACCAACTGGGAAAGTTTAGCATTGACAAGAGAGATCTGTGTTTTTCTATGCTGAACACAATTTCTGTGATTTATTTAGTAGTAAAAGAACAAACAGGACATACACTGTCTGTCAGAAAAGGGACAGAAAAGGGTTTTTTTGTGCGCGACATTCAGGGTTTGAGTAATCCAGCAAAAAAATTAAACTGTCTGCAAAGACAGAGCTCCTTACAAAGGATTACTGCTCCAATATGTTCTTTATTCTCATCACTGGCTGATACTCAAACACATGTTAATGTTTGTATTGTTGATAAAAATAGAATTGAGACTCAAAATGTTGTCCTGGTTTATTGGAGCTTATCAGTTAGACTTGTAATAAATTATCTCAAACTCCAAGGTTTCATTCTTCCTTCCTCCACTTGCACAGTTCGCTTGTGTTGTTGTCCCTCCCACCAGAGATGCATTAAAAAGATGAAGAAAGGGAAGAGAGGAGAGAAGAAATGAAGAGATTTGTAATAAGAGCATTGAAACATTAAGCTTGAACAGCTGTTTGTGTTTCTGTAAATGTGGGCTGTAAGAACTCTGATGAAATATAAACAGATACAGAGCTTTGTCTTTGTTTTTAACCTACTAAGAAACACTTTCTTATCCTAAACGCACGGATCATTTTATTGATAAAATGCACCATTATTGGATTAATTATTATTTATCCTTTAACTAGAGTGTATCTAATAGTGAACTCTGAAACTTCTGAATATAACTTAGCTTACGAGGTCTCAAGAACACTAATTATTAAATACTTTTGAGATTTCAGGGATTTAAATCAAATTTAAAACTTAACATTTTATTGGACTCACAACAAACAGTCTGTCTGCAGATTACCTCATATACCAGGTATGGAGCCTATGAGAGAACTGTATGTTGGTTTTGATACCATTGAGACCACTTTATAGACCTTTATAGACCCTCTTAACAATTTAGCAGGCCACAGAGTCAATTTTGATACTTTTTAAAAAATGAATATTCAATCCTGTTTAAAACTAATTTAGATTGATTTTAATGTAGACCCCATTTATTATCATTTTTAAAAATAATCTGTTCAGTGGAGAACAGAAAAAAATGTGAAAAATGTCACATAATTCTTTTTATTCTGATAAAATTCTGTGTTTTGGTAGTTACATGGTTAGGAAGAGGAGAGACATTTGGGACAAGTTGGAAAACATAATGTGAAAGTTGACTATTCTTCTAATGTATGTACATATGTTCGGTCCCCTTGGATCAGGCGCAACTTGAGTATTATAAAAGTTTTTCACAAATAATTATTCATTTCACAGAAATTCCTGCTCTGAATTGGAACCACTTCTGTAGAATAGTCCGAATATATTTTGCTGAATTTTCATTACACCCAAAGTGAGATAAACAGTATTGATGGGATGCATCTTATGTGTGTGATATTCCTCTCCTCCACCTGCTCTTCATCTCTTTGCACTCTTAACACCATGACTTTTCTTGTATCATAGACCCTGTTTCCATGGAGGTTATTGAAAGGAAATACAGCAATTTTTGAAAATGAGGCTACTCTGCACCCTGTTGCACAACCGAGAGAGGATCTTTAAAAAATTAATTCTATTATTAACTAAGGAAGCTTTCATTTATCAATGCTACGTCACTTAAGGAGGAATGAATCATTTTAAGTACTGAAGAGCAGTTTGAAAACGTACAATTGTAGATCATTAATTGATGTTTAAAATGCCAAAAAACATTGAGAAAAATGGGAGTTTGATACTGTGGGTTCATGTTCTGCCACAGGTATCCCTCACCTGAAAACCCAGATTCCCTCAACCACTCTGCGTTCATCCTCTCTGACCTCTTTATTTCGCCTCCTGCCGATTCTGAAGCATTTTCTTTCACTGTGCTCTTCACCTTTAGCCGGCCCTGCAGAGCTTTGCTCTGCTGGGGCTCATTATCTGCTTTGACTGAGTCACAGCTCTCCATCGACCCTCTGCTGCAAAACATACCTGCTGTGGTGACCCACTTCTCTATGTCCGCGTGTCTGCGTGTCGGTGCGCGTGCATATAGCTTAATTCACTGTGTGGAATCTATTGTGTCAAGGCAACGTAACCAGGTCAGCTGGTTATCTAACTGGCTGATCTTTGAGGGAGCAGCTGCTGGTCATTCTCCTGCTTGGTTTAACCTGACTGACTCATAGTGCCAGACAGGTGAGGTTGGTGCATCATGGGGAGGAGAAAATTAACCCAAAATGTCCTATTTTTGCTCTAAAACTTATGCATCTACCCCAGAAGCTGTGGTAACAAACTAATAAAGCTTTTTTTTAATCAATCAAGGATGAGCTGTGATGCAGTTGTGACATCAGCAGGTGCTTTAATTTGGTCTCTCTTTAACCTGCTGAAGGGCTGAAGCATTCACAATTATAAAAAGTGTGTATTTTTTTAAAAGATGAAGCACCACAGATTGATGTTTGTTCTGTTTTCATGCCTCTTTGGAAGCATAATTTGCCAATGCATTATTGTATGTTATTTCGTCAAGGTGTTCCCTCAGATTTTAACCACTAGATTTTCTTCTCAGTTCATCAGCTTTAAGAAAACTGTGCAATGGTAACAAATCTCAGATGTCCTGATCTTATACAGAAAACACTAAGTCATATGCTAGCTTTGGTGTATCAGGTGTACATTGTAATTTCTCAACCAGAGCATGCTGACTTAGCAAAATGACCACCAAACAGATCTGTCATTGAGTGCCAATGATGACACTATTTTCTCTCTTTCTCTCTCTCTCTTCCAGCTCACCGTAAGTGCCCTCCACCCATAAACTGTGCCAGAGTGGGTCGTGAGCCCTGTGAAAGAGGCTCTAGCCACTGTGGGCACTGCTTTGAAGCATTGGAGGAGAATGAAGAAGGAAACTGTGTCCAGGTGTCCAGGAGAAACAGCTATCATCATGGTATGATCCTAAAACTCGATGCAAATTTGTATGCGTTGTGGACAAAAACAGCAAAAACGTACAATATGGCTTGATGAGATTCTTCTAGGACATTCAGTTAGTTTGGTTTCCTTAGGCAAAAAAAGAAGTCATCAGAAACAGATAGAAGAGAAATAAGAAAGGATCACCCTTGCATTTTTTGTTCACTCATCACTGAAAAACATTCAGTGCGTATATTCACACAAAAATAAGAAAAAAAAGCGAGATTTGGTTGTTCTTGGATATATTCCCTTTTCTCTGCAGACGAATACTATACATTCATTCAACTCACACTTTGGACTAATATTCTTTTATATTAGTGTTAGTCTGTAATCCTGTTTTACATAAAAGCAGAAGGGGTTGGTTAATCATAGTTGTCATGTTTATAGAAAAATACAGGAGCGTTTTAGACATTATTAGTATTTCTGCTGCTTTCAGAAATTTTTAGCAAAGAAAACAATTGATAACTTGGTGGATTTGCAAGCACAACTTTTATTTCCTTTTTGAACCATTTGCCACTAAAACTGAAAAATACATTTTAACAGACGTTAAGATAACAGAAAGTTTCATAGCTAATTATGGTTTATTTGAAATCTGTGAGATCATGACTCACCTCAAATTGTGATTAAGCATATTGTCGTTAGACAAATTAGAATTTTTTTGGTTATGAAACGATATTTTGAATATGGTAAGATTAAGGATATTAGCATTATGAGTGTACATTATTTTGTTATAAAATATTTTTTTAAATTTGTTAGGTCATGACTCATCCTGAATGATTATTAGCATATTAACATTGTAAGCAATAGATTTTGGGTTTAAAAAGATCATTTGAATTGTTAAAATCCTGACTCATCCTTAATGATTTTAAGGATATTAGCATTAATAGTAGAATTTTTTAAAGTTATAAAACCATTGCTTGACTTGTAAAATCATGACTCTTCCTGAATAATAATAAGTAAGTTAGGATTGAAGCATAATTTTTGTTACAGAATGGTTATTCCAAATTTTGTAAAATCATGACTCGTCCTTTATGTCATTGGCATAAGAAGCATCAGAATTTTTGTTATGAAATAAATATTTAAATTTTGTAAAATCAAGACTTATCCTTAATGATTATTATTAGTTTAGTATTGAAAGCATTAGATTTTTTGGTTATTGAATGGTTATTTTGTCGAATCATGACTCATCCTTAAAGATTGTTAACACAAGTAGTATTAGATTTTTTGTTATGAAACAATAGTTTGGATATGGAAGTCATGACTCATCCTAATAGATTATTGATATTATTACTATTAAATTTCTTTGAAAAGATGAATGGAATTTTGTCAAATCATGATTCATCCTTTATGTTTATAAGCATATTAGCATTACTAGCATTGAAATTTTTTCTTACAGAAAACTCCTTTGAGTTTTGTCAAATCATACTTCATCCTCATTGATTATTAGCATGTTTGCTGAAAGAAAAGTAAGAAGAGATTGAACTATTTTACACTGAAAACTAATGACGGTCAGTCGAGCAGTATTCCTGTTAGATAACCTACTTAACTTTTAAATGAGATGCATTGAGTACCTTCCTCTGCTTCTAATTAAATTATTAGTGTGCATGTACACACTGACTGTCTGACTGAATGTGATGTGATTCCTGTTTGTTTTCCTCCATCACCTCACATTCAATCTTTGTCACTGCCTCTTTTCTCTTCAGTTGATCTATTTATGCTGTGTCCTACATCTTTCTTCCTCTCCCCTTCTTTCTCTGTATTGTCTATAGAGCCTGGGTGTTTCTTCACCTCCCCTGTCAGTCTTAGTTTGGTCTCTTCATTTCTCTGCCTCAGTAAACCTCATCTATCTACTTCACTTTGTCCTGGCCAGTTCTCTTTTCTCTGCACCCTGTTGTCCTGTCTCTCCCTTTATCCTACATGCATATCTCTGGCATCTCTGCTGTAGTGTGATCCTCTGCGTTTTTAATCCAACCCTGCCCCTGCTGCATCCACAACACACACACACACGCACACACGCACACGCATGCACACATTCAGCCCTGCTCTGACAGATTTAATCACTTAGATGACATGCGCCTCCCTCTTTCCCTCTCTCTCTTTTCCTGAGCAACAAAAATAAATCTTATTTTTCTGATTTCCATGGCATGACATCAAGCTGCTCGACAGGAACATAATATTTCAAGACAGCACTGCAGAAATTAGAAAAAGAAAATATAATATCAGGAGTCCGCTGGCTGGCCTCAAAACATGTGCCTTTGTGTTTGCATCAAGGTCTGCGAGTGGGCACGTGTTCGTGTGTTCCCTGCAGGATTAATAATTTAGATGGGTCTGCAGCTGGATAGGAATCAGCACAAGCTTGGCTCGAATAAATGGTAGCAGCATTAGAGCGAAGCAAACATCAGAGGGGGGATGGAAGTGAGGATTTATGACAGAGAAAGGTCAGAAGAAAGGAGGATTTTTTTCAGTATATTTGCAACATGTAAAAACCTATGCTGTGAATCCAGTATATCACAGCCCTTCAATAAGCTCTCCTAAGTCGTTACATAAACCCGTCAGAGATCAGGACTTATGGTGATCTGCACTGGAAACCAATGCTTTTTTTTACTGTCATGGTAACACATGTAAATGAAAATCACAAGCAAAAAAACCCCCAGAAATGTATTTTTTAGTATCTTTGTATCTGTGGTCAGGTTTTCCCAAGGGCACAAATCCATTTACAACAGTCCCTTTGGTGACACTCTACAGGCAGGAAATTTAGCAGCAAGGGGAGAAATCTACAACATTTTTTGTTTTCACATTTCAAACGAAGCTTTGTATAATCCCCATTCAATGAGGTTGGGATTTTGTGTGAAGTGTAAATAAAAACAATACGATGATTTGCAAATCCTGTACAAGACGTTCATTTTTCAAACTAAATATTTGCAAAAAATGAAGTTTTTCAGTCATTTTGAATTTGATGCCTGCAATGTGTTCCTAAAAATGTTATAACGGGGGCAACAACAAACAACATCAACTGGGAAAGTTGAGGAATGCTCAAAGAACAGCTGTTAGGATCATTCCATAGGTGAACAGGTTCATTTGAAACAGGTGAGTGTCATGATTGGGTATAAAAGGAGCATCCCTGAAAGGTTCAGTCCTTCACAGACAAGGATAGACTAGGTTCACCACTTTGTCAACAACTGCATGAGCAAATAATCCAACAATTAAAAATCAGTGTTTCTCAGCATACAACTGCAATAAATTGATTATGGATTTCATGATCTACAGTCCATAATATCTTCACAAGAGTCAGAGAATCTGGAGAAATCTCTGCACGTAAGCAGCAAGACTCAAAACCAACATTGAATGCTCGTGACCTCTGACCCCTCAGATGGCGCTGCATTAAAAACCCACATCATAATGTAAAGGATATTAGCACGTGGGCTCAGGAACACTTCAGAAAAACCACTGTCAGTTAACACAGTTCATCACTACATCTACAAGTGACAGTTCAAACTCTACCATGCAAAGACAAAGACAGATATCAACAACAAACAGAAACTAAGCCGCTGGCGACTTCTCTGGACCCGAGCTCATCTGAGATGGACTGACACAAAGTGGAAAAGTCTGCTGTGGTCTGACGAGTCCACATTTCAAACTCTTTTTGGAAATCATGGACATGGTGTCTTCCGGGCCAAAGAGGAAAAGGACAATCCAGATTGTTCTCAGTGCAGTTCAAAAGCCAACATCTGTGATGGGGGTATGTTTGTGCCCGTGGCATCATGGGTAATTGTCACATCTGTGAAGGCAGCATTAATGCTGAAAGCTACATCCACGTTTTGGAGCAACATATGCTGCCATCAAGCAACGTCTTTTTCAGAGACTTCCCTGATTATTTCAGCAAGACCAAGACACATTCTGCCCCTGAGTCAACAGCGTGGCTTCATAGTAAATGAGTGCAGTTACTAGACGGCCTGCCTGCGGTCCAGACCTGTTTCCAATTGAAAACGTGTGGTGCATCATGAAGCACAAAATACTACAATAGAAACCCCAGACTGTTGAGCAACTGAAGTTGCCCATCAAGCAAGAATGGGAAAGAATTCCTGTTCCAAAGCTTCCACAATTAGTGTTCTCAATTCCCAAATGCATATTATGTGTTGTTAAAGGAAGGGTGATGTTACACAGGGGGAAACATACCCCTGTCCCAGGTTTTTAGGAACATGTTGCAGGTATCAAATTCAAAATGAGTGAATGTTTGCAAAAAAATAAACAAAGTTTATCAGTTTGAACAATAAATATCTTGTTGTAGTGTATTCAATCGAATAAAGGTTAAACAGCTTTTGCAAATCATTGTTTTCTGTTTCTATCTATGTTTTACACAACGTCCCAACTTCACAGGGGTTCAGTTGGGTTTTTAGTACAAATTAATACCTTACAACCAAGAAAAGCAGTGTTCAAAAGAAAATATGCACTCCATTATTTCCTTCCAAAACAAATGTATGTCTTGGAGGGAGTCCAACTTTACAACAGTAGGTGATATTGCTCCTTGGGAACTGAGTCTCTGTCCTGGAAAAACACAACTGATTCCATCTAAAGTGTCACCGCTAACACCAAACAGATCTCAGTGCCTTAAAGTGCAACAAAGATGAATCAGCTGTTCTGCAGCATTACTGATTAAAAACCACACATCAGATGTCATGTCACAGAAATACTGCCTGTTACAGGACTAGACAGCTCATGCATGTAAAATCCTGAAAGTTGAACACAAGATTCTTGAAGTGTTGATGAGCCTTGTGGGGTTTTTTTTACATTCATACAGCACACTCACACATTCACACATTCCCACAGCTCTGCCTGGGTTTATCAGCAAGGACATCAGGGAATGTGCTCACTTCAGTTTCTGCATTTGTTCTTATAAAACCAGATCTCAACATCAGCAGCTGACTCACCAGCTCAGCTTCAGTCTCCTTAATCCTTTTTTCATCTTTATCAGTTTTGCAGAAAGGTGGTAATTATGAAAAATGAAGTTTGACTTGATGTTTTATATCTTTAGAGAATAGGAAGCAGAGATTTTACAAGAAAGTCTGTATGAACGGACAGGGTGCTTCTTTCCTCCAAATTAATCTAGTTGTCATTTAATTTGATAATCTTCCCATACATGACTGTACTGTAAGCATTCATATAGTAATACATAATCCACTTCACCGCATTTCAACTTCCTCATTGCCCTGCACTCACTCAATCTTCATAAATCTTTGTAGTGTATTCTTTTAACTCTTGGTCTTGTTTGTTCTTGACATTCATGCATCATAAACGTGCAGGAATAAAATCACTGGTAATCTCTGCTCAGGGTCTTGTCCTGTGCCCTTCATTCAGGATGACAGTGCACCGTAGGTTAACAAGTGAAGCAGGCAGCTTCTCTGATTGCTAGACAGACCTGCTTGTATTTGACATGTAGGTGTGTACGGCCTTCAGTAAATATAAAGTGCACCCTCCAGCACTGCTCTTTGTTCAGAGGAAACCCAAACCAGCAGTGAATGGAGAGCGCTCAATGTGCAGTTTAATAGTATGTGCCAAAGGCAGGGCAGTCTCCATGTGGCGCCATGTTTTACAGATGCTCCTCTACTGTCCCCATGACAGCCTTTGTTCCTGACATACACTCATATAGCTGAACTGGGCCTTTTTTGTGTTTGGTGTGTTTATCTTTTACATGATGTAACAGCGCTATCACCAGAAGCTGTTTGAGTAAACAAGAATAGGCCGTCACAGTTTGGCTCCTAAAATGGAGTAAGATCACTAAGTGCAAACCCAAGCCACAGTTTGTTTGCATTATGTGTACCTGCTTTGAGTATACCTGCAGAAAGACTTGTAGGATTTGAGATTAATCCCTTGAAAAGATTCACTGAAAGTTTTTGTAGAACAACATACACACCACATGGTCAAAAAAAAGTTGTCACACTGATATTTTGTTAGACCACCTTTAGCTTTGGTTACAACACACGTTCACTCTGGCATTGAATTGATAAGCTTCTGCAATGTCACAAGATTTATTTCCATCCAGTGTTGCATTACTTTTTCACCAAGATCTTGTTTTGATGATGGGAGAGTCTGACCACTGCACTAAGTCTTCTCCAGAACATCCCAAAGATTCTCAATGGGGTTAAGGTCTGGACTCTGTGGTGGCCAATCTATTTGTGAAAAAGACGTCTCATGCTCCCTGAACCACTCTTTCATTATTTGAGCCCCATGAATCCTGGCATTGTCATCTTGGAATATGCCTGTGCTATCAGGGAAGACAAAATCCAATTCGATTCACGATTTTCTTTAAATCAAACTTTAGGGAAACTTTCACAATTTACAGTAACATTTACAAACTTGACAGAAAATTACATCAAACCATTGAAAAATGAAAAGCTTTTACTCTAATGCCAGTATGAAAATGAAAACTGAAGGTAAGAATTGTTTCCGACTTTGTGATAAATGGTCAATATTTTAATATGAAAAGTGGAAATTTTGAGAAATAAAGACAAAATTCCAAGACAAAAAGTCAATAACTTCCAGAGTTGAAGAAATAAATTTACCTTTATGTGAAAAAAGTCCAAACTTTCTCATTTAAGGTCAAAATTTTGAGATGACAAAAGTCTAAGATAAAAAGTCTATGTTCTGAAATAAAGGCAATGTTTGAGATAAAAAGTTAAAATTTTGATATAAAAAGTCAAAACTCTAAGATTAAAGTCAAAATTATATGAAATAAATACAAAATTATGTAATGAAAGGCAAAAAAAAATTTAAAAGAAGATTTTTAGATAGTTGAATTTTGACTTTTATCAAACCCAGAGTCTAACACCCATTCTTGTTATTTCTAAACCAGACTTTTAAATTGTATTTGTAGTTATAAAAACTGGAGAACAAAAAAAGCGATCTTTGACCCTTAACTTTAAAAGATAATGCAGTGCAAAATATTCTTAATTGTGTCAAGTTAAGTAAAATAAAATACAAAACAATTTTTTAAAAATCCAACAATCCCAAGGAAAAAAGGATTTTTCCCAACAGTCTCAAACTCAAGACATGTGTGTGAAACAGCTGATACAACAGATCTTGGGTCAGTCAGGAGCAAAAAAAATCACAGCTTTAGCGATCACATGATCACGATGTTTGAAATTGCGATTTCGATCAGAAAACGATGAATCGTTCAGCCCTATTTGCAGGTGTCACTCACATGTTTTGCGAGCACTCTCCTCCTCACCCCTGTCTCCTGTCTGTGGGGACAAAACCCTGAACTCTGAGTGCCTTCCCCCACCCTCCTCCCTATCACATCATGGCATGATCTTACACACAACCATTCTGTGATTGGTTACTGTCAATCAAAATAAAGTTCTGCTGTAAGCAGAGCTGAGCAACTGGATATTTTTTGTCTTTTTGGAACCATAGAGATGGTTGTATGTGAAAATTCCGGTGGATCAGGGGGATTTTAAACACTCAGACCAGCTCATCAGGCACCAACAACTAAGCTACATTCAGAGTCACTGTGAAGACCTTTTTCAGCAGGTCTACCTGACTAAATGCATGAAGTTGCTGCCATCTTATTTACTGATGTGATATTTACATAATAAGTAGTTGGAAATGAACCTAATTATTTGTTTATCACAACAGCTGTGTCTTTTTGATGACATGGGTAAAAAGGGATTGTTTGTGAAAAACTCACAACAGTTTTGTCTGTTCTAATAAAAGACTGTGCTACTTTTCTACTTTTTGGTGTTTCTGGGTGTTAACATGGCTGAAAATTATAGAGTCAGATCATTATACTTTATATAGAAGGTTAAAATAAAGACAGCCCTCTATTGATTCAGAGCTTTGCAGTTGGCTGTGATGTTTTCTTAACAGGTCGGGAGATGACTCAGTGCCACAGTTACTATACACAGTCTCACCTACTTTAGTTTTCATAGTGGATAATAAACAGTCATAAGTCCCTTTTTTCTGGAATCTTACTAACAGACAAAGAAGATTCACATTTCTGCTGAAACTAGGACTTGAATTTGTGAGTCCAGCAGTCTGTCTGAGGCTTATCCCTTCTTAAATAGGGCACTGATTGAATTGGAGACACCAGAGGGCAGCAGAACACAGTGTTCAGGTAACATACAGGAAACTCTTTGGGCTGATTTACTGTGAGTGGGATAACAGAGCTTAGAGGGCTTGTTTGGTGTAATGGAGAAGTTTTCATAGCTTTGAATGAATCAGATGAGGCTGTTGGTCCTCATATTGAGATCTCACATTGGTAATTCCTGAAGGAAACGATAAATAGCTTTGAAATCAAATGAATTACCAAATTGTAACTTCATGTCTCAAAAGTGGCTCACATTGTTTTATGTGTTTGTTTTGGACTGTAATGTTTTAACTGAATCACAGTAGGGCTGGGCAATTAATCACAAATAAGACTAAACTGCAAGATGGCCTGCTGTAATTTTGTTATCACAGACAGTGCAATATTTCTTTAACCTGAAATGTGTAAAAATACATACAGTTTTATAAAGTACATGTTTTATGCTCTTCACCAGTTACTCATCCCTGTTAAATGAAAGAGCCAAATTTTTGAAAATTACTCAGGGGACAATACAAGTAGTGAAAAGTGGCAAAAGCAGCAAAAAGTATCAATAAAAGTATGTTTGAGGTGGCAAAAATGGTCAAAAGCATAAAAAAAGTGGGATGAAACAAGAAAAATCGTCAGAAAGTAGCGAATAATGGTCCAAAAGTGGCAAAAAAGATATTAGGGTGGTTAAAATGGGCAAAAAGGAGTCATCATGAGTAGCAAAAACATATTTTATGTGTTGTTGTCTTGCTGTAATTAATGTCAATGTTCATTTCCAAAAAAGGCATTTGCTTAACAACAAATAAGACGGGACCTAAAAGAAATGGCACAACAAACGGGATTGTAATATAGGGAAAAATGATAGCAATTAGATTATTTTTGCTAAATGTTCAGCCTTATATTACTATTATTATTATATTATTATTAGTGATGAAGCTTGTAGGTCAACAGGAAAAGTGCATGTTTAGGCAAAAATAAAATAGTTTTCAAGGTATTACGAAAAACCAGGAGAGATGTGTGTGACCTTTCGTCCTCTTGAGCTGTTTACTGTTTGTTTGTTGTACCCAGCGGCCCCCGGGGAGCCTCTCAGGGGGCTATGGTCATTATCAAGCTGGTGACAAAACTGTCTTACGCAGGGAGGTGTGTGTGCTGCGTTAGTGTGTGACAAACCCCACACATGAGCACCATCAGTACTTTAAGATCACGAATTAGCTCTTCGAGAGTTTCCCCTCAATCATTTTGAAACATCATCCTACAGGATTTCAGCCGGCTTATCTTTGTTTGAGTCTCCTCTTAGATTCTGTGTCACGACATGCACCCCAGGAGCCCGTTGGAGCTCGCAGCCACCTGCAAAGTACAGATGGTGCATCCCGCCTCCGCAGACACCTGCCACAGAGCGCCCTAAATGGCCAGAGCAGAGGGGGACGAAGAGAAACAAAGCCGGCAGTGAAAGTGCTGCCATGCCATATCAGACACATTAGCTGAGCCAGATGGTCGGCCTTCTGGGACCAAAGTAACACTGTAATCATTCATTTTATGTAGGTTGATGAAATGTGTGAAAGAGCNACACACACACACACACACACACACACACACACACACACACACACACACACACACACACACACACACACACACTCTCACACTCACACTCACTCACAGTATCACCCCTGGTTACCCCGGAGACCTCCACAGCACTGCAGTAATGCAGCTCACTGTCTCGCCAAGGGCTATTAACACCCGTTAGGCATTGTTTCCTTTTTTTATCGGTCCATGAGCAAACAAAACACACATACACACTCCTTGTTCATCAATTTAGAGGAGAGAGCCTGAAAAACATGTTGGGGTTCTCTATACGTAGAAAACATATGCACGTGTTAGCTGTGTCCTTACTTACACCCAATGTTAGGGCTAAGCAATTTGCAAAAATAACATGTTGTTATTTTTCCCTATATTGCAATTACCACTTATGATGCAATTGTTTTCAGGTTCCCCATTTTGTGTTGTTGGTATCAATTGCTGTTTTGGAGGGGATGATCATTTTTATTATCAATCTTGCATAGCGTTAGAAAACACATGCATTAGGAAGAAAAGTGGGAATTTTTGTTGACAAAAATAAACCAGCAAAAATAGACTCTGTTTGCATTTAAAGGTATACTATTGAAATTTGAATACCATGAAAACATTTAAATTTTTTGGTCACTCATTCCAGAAAGTAAAACCCAGATATGATGTAGACACGTTATACATAAAGTGAATTATTTCAAGCCTTCATTTCTTGAAATATTGATGATTGTGACTTACAGATAATAAAAACCCCAAAATTCATCCTCAGAAAATTAGAATATCACATGAGATCAATAAAGAAAAATATTTTAAACAGAAACATCATGCATCTGAAAAGTCTTTTAACTGTCTGACCATTTTCCAAGTTGTCTCCCAATTTTCACTCATTTTGCTGCGTTACCACTATTTGCCACCGTGATCTTATTTTTATTGCTACATCTCGCTGTTTTTTTTCACTTTTCACCACTTTAATAGTTTTTCTTGTAAAGGTAGTTTTTAACAATTTGGCTCTTTGGTTTGGCAGAGTTGAGTAACATTGGTGTGTAGAGCATAAAACATCTACTGCAAAAAAATGATATTCTGACGCATTTCAGCTTCAAGAAATATTACACTGTCTGTGATATTTGTTATTGATTTATTGCAGCAGGCCGTATCGCCATTTAATCTAATATGCAATTAATTGCTCAGTCTTACCCACAAGCAACATATTTTAATTGAAAAACGAGTGGAAACACTTCTAAAACATGGTTTCAGCTTCACACAGTGAGGAAAATCTGAGCTGGTGATACAATCATGAGACCAAATAATAGGGATTTTCTAGAAAGATTTATGTTAAAAAATGTGTTTCCATTGATTCTCTATGGTGGCATTTCCCCTTCATATTGTGAGAAGAATGTTTCCCATAGCCTACAAAAGGTGGATGAGCTCTGGTAGGATATAGCAAGGATCCCTTATGTCGCATGTTACAGACATGTCTCAGAGCACCAGACTGTGAGTAACAGTTAACATTCAGCTCACCTTCGGTAAACTCATCTACCCTGCAAGGTGAGTTCACAAAGTTGCTGCTGTCACGTTTTACACAGTAGGGATGCGTAACTTCTTTGCAAAGAGTCGTCTTGATCAAAGAAAAGTAAAGTTAGAAAGAAGATCCTAAAAATTCATGTTTTGGTTAGTCACATCTGGAGTCATCTATATGACAGTGGGTGATAGTGCTCATGGGAAACAGAGTTTCTACCCTAGAAAACTCTACAGAGTCTGTATAGTCCTCACAGCGTCTTTAAAAACTACATGGAAAAATAATGTTTAACTTGAAACTTTGTGCCTTTCTGTTCTCCAGGAAAACCTTCATTCTACTCTGACCTGGACGCTGACATTGACAACCTTCGCAGCATCATTGAGAAACAGGTCATGGCAGAGGTCAAATCCCAAAAACAGCAAAGAAAACATTCTGGTAAGAACCTTGAGAGCAATACTAACCCTGATATGTGACCAAATATCCATCACATAAAGACATGGGATTAAGCTTGACCTCCAGCACTGATCCTTTGTAACATTTCATTTTCTCCCAACATGTCCCCTCGTAGTCTCTCTCAAACGTTAATAAAAATGTGTTTGTGTCTTTCAGCTGCTGCAGCCCACAAAGCAGTTGCTACTAAAACCAAAACAGATGCCATCAAACTGAAAGAAGATAAGCTCACAGAGAAAAACCTTCATATCACTACTACAGCCCCACCATCTGAAGCCACTGCCCCCGACACACCGACCACCCAGCCCCCGGCCACCGCAGGGGAAGGTCGAGGAGGTCCACTCATCCAACAAACATCAGGGAACGGCAGCATCTTAATCAGTGAGTCTGAATGAGCTGTGCCGACTTTTACTTTGATGTAACACTACGTGATTTTCTCCTTAACATACCTGTCGTTCTTTGTGAATCTCTCTTCCCACAGTCCTGATCTCAATATTTGTGGCAGTGGGACTCATAGCCTTGGTGATGGCAACTGTCTGTTTAGTCAAGTAAGTATGTATATACAAACTTTTCTCAGTTAAACCTAAAGAATTAAATGATTGTGCTTCAAGGAAAGTGTTTTGAAATCTCTAATCTAGGGGTTCCCAAGCTTTCCAGTGCCCCAAAGTAGTGCTGTAGCAGACCTGCAGCCCCGTGCTATGAGAAGACATAAGTGAGCCAATCCAAAAGCTGACAAAAAAAGGCCCAAGATACTTCAGAGTAATTAATAAATTGAAAATTAGACCACCCATGTGAACAAATTGCTGTTTTCTTAATCAATCTGCCTCCACTTATACGGTGCTTATGCTGCTTTAATCACCAGGGGGTCTGTGTGCTAACCAAGGAAAGAGGAAAACAGATTTAAAAAAATTCTGTTTATAGGGTTTTATGTATGATTAAGCACACACTTTGTTTTTGACTTTGGAGAGCATTAGGAGAGAAAGATATACTTAGTGTGCACAAGTTATTAACCTGATTGAATGCAGCCCTGAAAATAATTCACCAAGTTTCTTCTGAGAGCAACTGTTAGTAATTCAATGCCACTCTGCATTAACACTAAAATCATTTGGGCTTATTTTAGATGTGCATCCAGTGTTATCGCACTACTCAAATGTGAACTGGACTTAAGCATGATTGCAGACGTGCATTGGCCTGCCTACGTCATCTTGAGTATCCGTTAACAAGACAGAGAACACAGAGAACTTGGCTACAACTTGATTACTTTTTAGCTTCTGTTAAGTAGTTCTGGACTGACACAACCCTGTTAGAGCTCGATATGTCTCAACAACCTAAAAATGACCCTGGAATATAATTACTGATTAAGAAATTGTTACTTTTCAGGCAGAGAGTTCATTTTATTTCATTTTTCATTTTATGTAACATCATGGTTCCCACTACCCCTGGAAAACCTGGAAAATGATTGACCAGTTTTTCAGTCATGGGGTCAAAAGTCCTGGGAACAGTTAAAATATCTTGGATTATTTATCCTCCCCCTGCCTTGTGGATGGGGGTGGGGGGGTGGGGGGGGCAACATTAAGAGAAAGATGAGTTGTGAATTTCCCAGTTGAACATTATAACTCCAGTTTTTCATGCTCCTGCAGGGGTACACTGTCATCTGTAGGTGTGTTAGCATTATTCTATGATACATTTGTCATTAATGTCTGAGAATAAACAGAAATAATCTGGGTAAATGCCAGTAACAACTGTAAAGACATCCAAAGAATGAGGGGGACAGGGGAATGTTTCAGTGTATGACGTTGTAACTCTTTCTTTGTTGAGCCTGAAAATGTCCTAGAAAATAATTTCATGGAAGGAGTGGGAACCCTAAACATTACAGGCTCTGGACTTTAATTGAATTATTGACCATTTATTACATTTCAGGTTTATTAAATTCTTTGAATTAGATAGTGTCTGATTATTGCATATTGGGCTCCAACATGTCCAAGCACATCCCTATAGTGTGTCAAAGCTGGGGTGTGTATCGTGCCTGAGTACAGCACACTGGCTAAACGAGCCAGACTTTGTAGTTGAAGTGTGCTTGATGGCCAGGATAACCATATAAACACATCCTGGATATCAGCTTTTTGTTTCTTTATTTTTCTGATAATTTTCTACGAACTCAATTGAGAAGTTGGAACGTTGTGTAAAACGTAAATAAAAACTGAATACAATGATTTACAAATCTTGTTCAACATGAATTCAATTTAATACACTACAAAGAGAAGATATTTATTGTTCAAACAGATAAACCTCATTGCTTTTTGCAAATATTCACTCATTTTGGATTTGATGCCTGTGACATGTTCCTAAAAAAACTTGGACAGGGGCAACAAAAGACTGGGAAAGTTGATGAATGCTGAAAAACCAGGGGAGGTTCTAAATTTGAAAGAAAAAACTCAAGAAATAAAATATTAATGAATTACAGATGTGTCAAATGTTCTTACACACGATCGAGACATAAATTTATGCATACGCACTGTTTGTGAATGAGGCCCAATGTTTCTCAGTGTACAACTGAATCCAGGTATTGCTGCTGTACGGTGGCCAATCAGTTTGAACAACAGATATCTTGTCTTTGTAGAGTAATCAACTGTAATTTTCTGTTTTCATTTATGTTTTACACAATGTCCCAACTTCATTTGAACTGGGGTTTTCATATTTCTTTAAATCCTATTCTTATTGTCTTTTCTATACATTTTGTGTAGCTTCTCATTCTGTATCACTTGAGTTGTTGCTAGGTGCGTTATTTTGTGGTTAAAAGTTTAACACCAGTGCGCCTTGTCAAAGGCCTTGCATGTGAAAATGTACTTGGCAGTTAAACCTCATTCTGAGCTTGTTTTTGTTTTCATCGTTTCCATGCAACATTTAAATCCTCACAGTTTCACACTCACTCATGAGGTACAGTTGCTGACATTTAGTCTGTGAGGGTGATGAGTTCTAGGTTTCGGGGCAAAACACCTGCTTCTGTTTGCTGTAAGATGGTTTCATGTTGTCAGAAGTTTAAAAGACTAATGAAATCCATGGTGCCCTCTACAGGTTAAAGAAAGAATCACGCCTGGCTCAGAAAGTGGACTACCCTGCCTTCAAAGGGTCGCGCCCTCCTGCAACCACAACCAACGGAACCTCTGTATGACAGCAGCTCATCTTTTTCTTAAATGCAAATGTCACAGCTTCCTTTGTATGAAAATTTCACTTCTTCTGCATAAGCCACAAGTTTCTGTTTCACACTTACTTCTTGCTTCCTCAGATGGGAGATACCACTCTGGCCCAGAGCGCTCAGATGTATCACTACCAGCATCAAAAGCAGCAGATGCTCTCAGTGGGAAAGTGAGTTTCTCTGACACTCCCTTGTTTACTCCTTTTCCTGCTGCGTGGGTGGTTTGAAGAAATGTAACAACATCATTTTCCCTCTTTTTCTGCAGTCACAAACCTGAGCAGAAAACTGTTGACACAGAGGTCACATCAGATGAAGAAGAAGTGGGAGGGGACTTTACAGTATATGAGTGCCCCGGACTTGCACCGGTAGGACACACACCCAGAAACATGATAACATCTCACTTTCCACTCACTTATGACCAAGACTCTATTTTTGTCTCTTCTTTTACAGACAGGAGAAATGGAGGTGAAGAACCCTCTGTTTGATGATTCAAAATTAAATTACCAGGGAAATCAGAAATAAATGATACACTTAACACACTGCACACACACATGTACACACACACACGAGTTGTTCCTCTGGAAGAAACCATTAAATCTCACACTGCATGCATAGACATAGACATGAAGAATGGTGAAAGAAGATGAGGTGATGAAATGATTGTTTCTTCTTATCCCTTTACTCTCTGTCCTGAGTACTGCTTTTAATCTGTGTGGGGTTCCTCATTGATTTATGTCTGTCGTTAATTTGGAGCACTCCGTTCTTTAATTGTACAGTTTTAGACTCCCTGTATGTTTCCCGTCCTATTAACTCTATATTGAGTTTCCTCCTCCATCTTTGTAGTTGTCCTGCCTTTTCTGCAGCTACTTCCAAAGAATGTGAGAATATCCTACACACACACACTCATCCTTACAAAAACTGACAAGACTTGTCCTCCCTTGTTTTTGTGATGCGTAGTTTGTGGCTAGACCACATTCCAAACAAATTCCCAGGAAATATTTCAATTCACATGCAAATGATCTCCACCACAACACATGGTTAGCATTAAAATGTTAGCCCCGGTGCTGCTAATTTTTATTCTCTGTCCTATAAGCTGCATGCAAAGATTTTAAGATTATAGATTATAAAAATATATAATATGAGGCGGAAATGAAATACTTGATGATGTCTTTTTGCTTGTTTTGGCTGCACAGTGTTTGAATCATGGCTCTGATGATTACTCTGCCTCCTGTTTGTTTGTGGCTGCCGGAGGAAGGAAATATTAAATGAAATATTCGGGGGAAAACTAAAACCTTTGATATGTTGATCAGTAAATACCACAGTCTGATGATGTCCCTTCCTTGTCTTCATTCTCATGTTACTCTGAGGTTGACCCCCTGCTGCATAATGTACATACAAAGAGTGAAGTGTTCACTTTTTATAGAAATTTGTACATGCAGACCAAGGATTGGAATTAAAACTTTTTACCACACCTGAGAAAGTCTTTGTGAGTTTTCTTTTTTTGTTTGTTTCACCTTCATGGTAGGTACTAAAAAGTGCACTTTTGAATGTATTATGGTGTTATCTGAGACATTTGTGTCACATTTCTGGTGATTGTGACACAAAAATAGAACAAAATAAAAAGGAGAGGGGCTGGGCAATCAATTGCAAATTAGATTAAAACACAATATGGCCTGCTGCAATATTCTTATGGTTGATCTTTAACCTGAAATGTGTCAGAACACCAAATGGGTCAATGACATGACGTCCCTTTTTTGTGTCCGAGTGCAATATTTCCTTCCATCATGAATTGAATATTTCATCACATGTATTTCTTTATTCTATGAAACCTGTCTTATTTGAACAAATCTTTAAACTATTAAAATATAACATGTTTTTCTGTGTTTTGGTTCCTCAAACCCCCAAAATGTCAGGTGGTGCAACCGTCCTGACAAGTATCCACCGTAATTAAACTCTAAAAATTAGACTTTTATTTTAAAGTGAAGAGAATAAAACAGGAAACAGGAAACTGCATCAGCCAGAGGAGCCCAAATAACATTTGTGACCAAGTGGAAAAGTTTGTAGATTTCTCTGAAATACTGATAAAAAAGGTTTTTTCACTTCATTGGTGACTGGAACAATTTCCATGTCAGGTGGTACAACCAATGTAATAATGTGAAATGTTATTTTAACATCAAATTATTTATCTTATTCACAAATAAAAGAAATGAAACACACAAAATGAAAATGTATGAGTCACTACAGACACTTGAGAGATACTTGCCAATAATTTCACACAGAAAAAATAACAGGAACATATAAATATATTTTCATATATTTGGTTGCGCCACCTGACATTTTTGGGTGCTCAAATTAAAAATACTACAAAATAATGAACCTAAAAACTTTGAAATGTTGGTCAACGACTGAAATCTGTTAAAAAACATAATTCTTTACTCAGGAATATCTTTTTTATCCATTTTCAAAGAACTTTTTAAAAATACGTTTTTAGACCCTCTTTTTGTCATTGACCCACATACAAGTTTTTGCAGTGGATTATTTAAGCTCTACACTGGTGTTACTCAACTCTGCTCAACTAAAGACAAATTGGTTGAAATCTGTCTTTGCAGGACGACAGTCTAAATGGTGAAAAGTGGTAAAAACAGCAAATCGTAGCGATAAAAAACAAGTTTAAGGTAGCAAAGAATGATGAAAATTTGAAGGGAACTTGCAAAATAATCAGAAAGTAGCAAAAATGTCCCACAAGTGCCAAAAACCTGAGTGCAAAGTGACTAAACTGGGTGAAAGCTGCAGTCACCAAATGCTAAAATGGTATTGAGTGAATGGAAAGGAACATCCTTCTCAGAGGCCTGACATTTCTGCGTAAAATATCTTTTTTATTGATCTTATTAAATATTCTTGTTTTCTGAGACACTGAATTTGGGGTTTTCATTATCTATTAACCCAAATCATCAATATTCAAAAAAATAAAGGCTTGAAATAAAACGCTCTATGTATAATGAGTCTACATTTTATCTGGGTTTCACTTTCTGAAATGAGTGGGCAAAAAAATTGAACTTCTTCATGATATTCTCATTTTCTAAGATAAACCTGTAGATATAAATAGAGGTTCTTTTTGAACTTTTTTTTAATTTCACAAAAACCCTTCTTTCCTCCCTCATGTTTGTATTTTTGTTATTTAAAACGAGTATGGAAAAATAAAAGGTCATACCATTTATCAAACAAGTGATATCAATTTTGCCACAAGAATCAAAATAGCTTTTCTTTTTTGAAAAAGTGATTTATTTTGATAAGTATTTATCTTAATATGAGGTTGTTTTTAATGAAGGGTGATTTTTGGCTATTGTTTGTTTAATGACACATGACGGGGATCCTAAAAATAATGGCACAGTATTTCGCATTTGCAATATAGGGGGAAATAATCGCAATTAGATTACTTTTGCAAATCATTTAGCTCTTGAAAGGGAGGTATTAAAAATGATAGAAAATGTTTTAATGTTGTGAACTAAAAGGGGCAGGACTTTGCAGCAAAAACTACAAAATGTAGAAGAAAAAGAACAGAAATCAAATTAATATCCACTGTATCTAATCTTTGCTCTCAAAGCCTCATAAGTTCTTAAGGTTGAACTTGCTCTAAGTTAGAGATTTTGTAGAATTAAAGTAATTTTTATGAACAACCTAGTACAGCAAACAGGAGTTGATGATCATTTGTTCCACTTGGAGGATGAGAAACAGTCATTAAGTGAAACAAAACCAGCTGTGTAGGAGGCTTAAAACTGGGTTTGGCACAGACACAGGTGAGGTTGATGAAGATAGTTTCATTTCAGCTGCTGCGGCAAGAACAAGCACAGGAACAAGACATGAGGTGGATAGTACTACTTGAGCAAGATTTATGCAAACAGAGACACCAAAGCAAATTGGACTTTCAAGATGTGCTTTTGGAGCTCTTTTGAAAAATTACAGAGAAATGGGCAACGTTGAGTCTGTAGACACAAGGAAACATGGTGCAGTGAATGGAACATCAGGCTTTTGATAAGAACTGCAGCCAAACCTCAAACAAGGAAACAACCTCAACTTAACCTTATTTACAAAGCACTGTAAAAAAAAAAAAAAAAAAAAAAGAAACATCAGCCAAAACAAAGTGCTGTACATTAATAGACTAAGAATTCTTGGTGGCAGAAAATTATTGTTCAACCACAGAAAGAAGAAAAGAATAAGACACAACACACAAGATGTTTCCAATATTTGATTCAAGAACTCAGAGTGTCTTTCATGCTTTCATGTTGACTGACATGGTTCATCTGTAATGGAGATCTGGATCAAGATGACTCAGATTACACACGATTATGAAAACTGGGGTCATTCTCAAGCCACAACAACTCAAAGAGAAAAACTTCACAAAGTGAGGAGTGTCATTGTGAAGGAGCTACAACTGCTCTTTTCTTTAGAGCTACAGAAATGAAACTTGCATTTGATACTTGAAATAATAAACGGATAAAGATGCAATCTGCTTTGAATGCTGAAACCAGTAAGACAAAGTTTAACTTTCTCTTTGATGAACTCTGCTCTGTGTGACTGATATTTTGTGGCTGCTCTTCCTCCATCTGTTACTTCTGCTGATCTGGTTTGACTGTTTCCACTCGACACAAACGACTACACCCTGAAAGTGTGGGTGTGTGAGGAGTGTGTGGGGGGTGGTGGCAGGGGGAAAGCCTGCATGTACCTCCATGTGGGGTTATTGTGTGTGTATGTGTATGTCTGTTTGTGTGTGTGTGTGTGTAGGGGAGGGGATGGCTCAGTCTACAGTTCCCCCATTCAGCCTCATGCTCAGGTCATTAAAATCCTTTTGTGCTTCTGGATGGTGGAAGGAAGGCAGCCATTGGCCCTGGCCTGAAATCCTGGGTGGGTGGAGGGTGTGTGAGGTGAGTATCAAAGGCAGGGCTGTTAGGGAGAAAATCAAAAAGCCATCAGACTTGTTTGAGGGGGGCATTTGTGCTGCTCAACAGAGGGGGTGGTTTCCAAATTCCTTCAATAGACCTTAATCATATCACTCATTTTGGTTTTAACACTGAAGAAAATGTTTGCTTAACTCATGATATATCATTAAATTTACTTTTCAGGAAAATGTCTTTGATTGACATCAACTTTGTTTTTGGTTGGATGACTATGAAAAGTTCTGTTTCAGAAAAGTAACTTTGGCTAGATAATATCTGCAAAACCTGAGGGAAAAGGCAGAGTGAGCTGAGAAAAGATCAGGAGAATGTGATTGAAAAAAGTGTTAAAAGTGTTTGTGAAACTGCAAAAGGATTTCTTGTATCCTATAAACACATAAGGGTCAGGCACTTTTGTACATGACAGGTAAACAAAATACAAAAATATGACAGGTTAATTCATCACATGAGTTTACTCAAAGAGTTAATAAAAATTATGAAAATAACACTTTATACATGTTTTTTTGTTGCTTGAGAACTTCCTTATCTCACATTTCAATAATGTCTAATAATCGCAGCCGGTTCCTGGATAATTCTGATGAATGAGACCTCCAAGAAAGTTTAAAGACTCATCACTAAAACCCTGGATTTAGTATCCTATTTTCTGACCATAACCACGTATTTGCAGACGTTTTTCTTTAATTATTTGGAACATTTTAACAATCACATATCATTTTTGAGCCAGGAACCAAGGTCATGGCTGAACTGATTCCTGTTGTTTTTGAAAATACATCATCATATTTCCTCTTTTTTTTTTAACAAACAAACAAAAAAATCGCAAATGTTTTATTTAAGTTTTAAGTTTTTATGATCAAAATGTACAGATAAAGACCGGATATCAGTATATTATGATACTACAAAAAAAAAATAAAAAAAAATAATAGTAAATATAATGAACACTTATACAATTAAAAGGAGAACATAAAAAAACCCAGCAGAAACAGCTGTATTGGAATAAATACGCGACTGAAAAAGCAGCAGCAGTTGCAACTTGAAGACTTTAAATTATCACAAAATTCTCATCCTCCAAAAATTCAAGAAAAGGTTTTTATACTTCAACCCTCCTGTTCTCTTAGTAAATTTGATTAGATTTCAAAAGTTACTTTTTCATAACTTTGATTTTCTCTAATAAAATTGCTTGAAAGTTAAATGGATGTTTCCAAGCTTTGCTGTTTGAATGTTAAACTAGTTATGACTATTGTTGTTAAATAACGTGTTTTATAGAAATTCACAGCATCTTGCTGCTAAAACAAATGAAATCAAATCAAAACAATATTCAATCTACACTTTGACCTGTACCTATCTGTGAAAACATGTCAACAGAATTCTGATCAAACGACCTTAGTGGGGAAAAAAACGAACTATTTTTCTGCCTTTTTCTACACAAAAAGAGGTATACTTCTATGTAACTAAGGTCTCTCACACCATATAGTACAAAAGTCATTGTTAATTATATGTGAATATTTTGAAAACATCTTCACTTAAACAGAAAAACAAAAAGTTGGAGAAGATTTTACATTTTGTACTTTATGAGCAGTTAGAACAGACAGTGCAGAGTAAATCTGGAGCCAATATGAGAGTTAACAAACTGTTTTCTTTTCACCCTGACAATGTATGTAAGTTTTTCCAATACAAGATATGTTGCAATGTCCTTAAACCATAAATTTACAGAGGATAATTTTCCAGAAAAAAAGAAACAAACTTCTTGCTTGAAGAAGTCCAAAATCAATCAATGCTGATTGTTAAAAACTTAATCATTTGAACATATATCCAGGATACAGTTTTGTCTGTAGGGGAGCATTCCTACAACTCCACTGCCTAGATAATAGACCCAATCACATTCTGCCTAAATGAGTATACTATTGAGTATTCACAAATACAATGGAACACTGCTCCCTTTTCCTCTAAACACTTAGAACAAATGTCTGTAATGTTGTTTGATATTCCATCTGATTTGATTTTAATTTTACTGGGATGATAGAACTTTGCATGAGCCATTTTTACTGAAGCAATTTCAATCTTCAATATTGAGACTTTCGCCCAACACATTTTTTTTTCTAAAACATATTAAACAGATAAACCCAGTTTCTGCAGGATTTTTTGTTTTGTAGTAAACTCAGGAAAGTAGAAAGTGTTAACACTTCTGCAGTTAAATAAAAGCGTTTGAGTCACTTTGACTAATTTAAGGACTTGAGTTTCAACGGTAGTGTCAGCCAACACGCCCTGCACTGAAAGGTGTCACTTTTTCTCCTATCTGTTGATAAATCACACCTTATTACAGGAAACCTCACATTTATCTTTAGACAGAGACTGCTCTTCAGATGATGTGAGCTCAGGCACAGCTTGGCTCAGTTTGTGCCAGTGAGTGCAAAGAAGAGAGGAAAATGAAACATGAATAAAAATAATGAATAAAAAGGAATTTAATGCAGAGCTCTAGTGTTATTGAAGTTGGAATAAGAGGACATCCAAGTGTAAGACATTCAAAGCATTCAGGATTCTGATGTGTGTGTGTGTGTGTGTGTGTGTGTGTGTGTGTGTGTGTGTGTGTGTGTGTGAGGCGTGTCAGTCACACACCCTCTGCTGTTCCTGTATCTGGGCCCACAGACTTTCATCTGAAACTTTCTCCTCTCGGTTTTTACCACAGCCAGCAGCCCTCTGCAGTGTCTAGAAGAGGCCACTTACAAAGAGCTGAAGAAGATCTGAGGCATCTGTAGGGGGTTTCAGCTAAATCCCTCAGAAAGTGCCCTCACACATCTCCTGACTGTATCCAGCTATTCAGAGTGCCCCCCCTCCTCCTCTGGACACCCTGAGTGCTCTGCTGTCTCCTTTCTCTCTGAAGCCCTGCCTCAAGTCTACTCTCTCTCTCTGACTGTCTGTCTTTTGCATGACAATCAACCTCCCAAGTCCATGGCCCAGGACAATGCTGCTGTGTTCAGGGTTTGATGTCTTTCAAGCTATTGACCCAGAGTGCTCTCCCCCAAGAGTCTCTGCTCCTGGACCTGCAGGATTCTGGAAGTGTTTAGTAAGAGATCTGAGAGTCAGAAATGCTCACTCTGAACTTCCATCAGACAGGAAGACTCTGCTCCTCAGACCAGTTTTGGACCTTCAGATCATGTCAGACTGGATGTGTCCTTCTCTGCAGAGCTGAGTGAAACTCCAGCCTGCCTGTTTCAGAGGAGGGGGGAGGAATAGGAGGTGGTAGCAGTGGGTGTGGGGGCGGAATCAAAGGCTTGAGACTTATTGTTTCAACCTGAAAAGGAGCTAATGGTCGACCATCGCAACTCGGGATCTGAAATCCACGGGGTGCCCCCGGGACAGCTCGTACAATGAGCCCTGCCTCTCCCTCCCCGCAGTGGGTCTTCCTGCCGCAATCTGCGGCCAACGACTCGCGCTGGGGGAGCGCATCTGCACCATCCAGGTCTGAATGAGCAGGAGTGAATGAGGCTCACCTGAAAGCTGCAAACTCTCTGTCTGCTCCAACTACAGACTAACCAGAAGAAGACGAAACCTTAAAGTCCGCGTGTGTTTATCATACGCAACAGGTTTCAAATCCATCCCACATAACCCAAATAAAGTAAATTAAAAAAAGCAAATTATATCAAGAATTAACTCCGTATGAAATGAAATTAAATCACAGAAAAACAAGTCTTGGATCATATCAGTGAACAGTACGGAAGCCCATTTACACCAGTTTTAAAAAAGTAAATCAAATAAACATTGGGTTTGTTAGGATTCTTTTCGGTCCAAATTAACTCAAAATGAAGAGATAAAAATTGAAACATTTTGAGATAAAAAGAAAAAATTGAGACAAAAAGTTTAAAAATTTTAAGATTCACTTCAATTTTGAAAAATTGAGTCAAAATTTTGAGGCAAAAAAATATCAGAATGATAAGAAAAAGTTCAAATTTAGGATAATTAAGTCAAAATTGTGAGATGAAAATGTCAAAATCCTAAGGTAAGGAAGTTATAATACTGAAATAGTGGGAAAAAATTAGATCATATGTCAAATTATAAGAGAAATGTCAAAATTATGATTTGAATGGCAAAATTAAGAGGAAAAAGTCAAAACCTTTAGATTGAAAGGTTCAAAATTATGAGATATACACAATACATTCTCAGATTGAAAGTCATTGTTTTTACTTAATCATAATTAAAGATAACAAATGCAACATTAATACACCATTTTCAAGCAAAATCAAAATTATGAGGTTAAAAGTCAAAACTTTTGAGAGAAATAGTCTAATTTTGGGATTGATAGCTGAAATGTTGACTTCTGTCTAATTAGTTTGACTTTTCATCCCAAATATTTAACTTAAACCTCCACAAATCCAGAGTATATTTTTCACGTCTTTAAGTGCTGGAGATATGACTTGTTCCAGAAACAAAAACATTCAGATGCAAACACAGAGTGTGTCTCCTCCGCTCTGAGTGTGTGAGTGACAAACCATAAATCTTTTTTTCTTCATTAAACTGTCTTAGTCTTCAAAATCACAAATGTACCAGCTCCTTGCAAATTAAAGTATGCTGGTTGCTGAAGTGAGTGAATTTAATCACAAGCACCAAAGTCATTAAATGTTTTCCAGATGAAGTGCATCATTAAAATGAATACAAACATAATGAGGTTTATTTTTAAATATCAAAGCAGTGAATAACCTTCAACAAATCTGACATTACATGATTCTGTTTCTAACTGAATCTGCATGAGGAGTCACCTCTGTTCTCTGTCAGATGTTAATGTGTTTGTTAGGTGACTTCATCCCCTGGAAT